>CM045731.1:3030000-3100000 GCA_024760905.1 Plotosus lineatus
ATACAAGAATAATTTAAAGACACTTTTTCATATGTACGATTCATTCATTTTCTGAACTGCTTAATCATAATTAGGGTCGATGGGAGGCTGGCGCTCATCTCAACCAACTTTTGCCATGGGCAGAGTACAGCCTGGACAATTCGCCAGGCCACCACAGGGCCATCACTCTCACAACCATTCACACTCACACCTACGGGTGATTTGGAACAGCCAATTGACCTACTGTGTCTGTTTTTGGACTGTAGGAGGAAACCAGAGTACCCAGAGGAAACCAATGCAAACATGAGAACATGCAAACTCTACACCGAAACACATGAGCTGGGTATTGAACCCAGGACCTTCTTGCTGTGAGGTGGATGTGCTAACCACTATGCCACAGTGCCGCCCTATATGTTACGAAGTAAACTTTAAAGTTATAAAAGGAGTGCACAAAAGACATGATGGCCAGAAGAGAAATATGTGTTGGGTCTCAGCACTGGGTTCATGAGTCTGATGGCATATGGAGAAAAGCTATTACAGAACCCGCTGGTTATGTGCTGAATGTTGCAGAACCTCCTTTTAGTGGCCAACATAGAGAACAGTGCTTCTGTAGAATGTGGTGAGGATGCACGAACCAAGTTCCTGTTCATTCCTCTTAGGATGTGTAGCTGTTGCTGTATCCAGGAACTTGGTGTGCTGACCACCTTTGCAGCAGTGTTGTTGATAAGTGGAGTGTGGTTGGGCTGATTCAGCCTGAAGTTGACTGTGACAGAGGAAACCCATGAACGCATGGGAAGAACATGTGAGCTCCACATAAAAACGCCATCTAGCTGAGCTCAGGTCTCGAACTCAGGACCTTCTTGCTTGTGAGGCAGATTTGCTATAACCACATTATCATCCTTCGCAGCAGTTGTAGCCTCTGTGACGTCACTTGAGACCTTGTCCAATGATGTGTGCGATGTGTGCAGCTATGATGTCACAGCTTAATCTGTCCAATGACGTGTGCAATTTTATACAAATCAGAGGAACAACATAAAATGCCCATTTTGCGCAGTGAAGACGTGCAGCTCGAGAAGGTCGACAGCTCACAGTCTCCATCTAGAGGACAATTACTGCCATCTAATTTTATTTTCGACACAGATATTTGAACAAGTCCCGCCTTGTGATATATTATTGGCTGAAAGCTTATATTGATAGATCATTCAGCCAATCACAACAGAAAGAGACAGGACGTTGTCGAGGTGGGGTGTGAAAATAATCATACATTTCTGCCTGCTAGCTATAAGGTGATGGACAATATGGCGCCGGGTGTAGATTTAGTTTCTGGACCTGCGGCTGTTTAGTAATCCAGCAGGATGAACCTCTGCGGCCAATATTTGCGGTAAGCAAATGTTTTTAAAATTCGACTCCACTCTGGTTGACGTTTTAATTTAGGTGTGTAGGTTTAGAAGGTATTTTGGAGTAGTTATATTGAGTACTCGACCAGCGTTGCTATGTATGCTATGCTAAGCTAAGTAGCAACACTGGTCGAACCGAGTCACCGCAATGAGGAATACATTTACTTCTAAGATTTTATTTATATTTATTTATACATATACATATATATATATATATATATATATATATATATATATATATATGTGTGTGTATTTCGTCATTTCTTATGTTTATATTATGGAACTAATTGCTTCGTCAGACAGACAGACTAATGCTTAACCAGAATGGCTAGTCAATTTGGCTGGCTAATATTTTTAAGCTAACGTTAGCAAACAAAACGACGCAGCACGCGCACAAGCCATAACTAATGCTGTCACCAATATTGTTAGTTCATTATTATTTTTTGGAGACTCTTCTGTGACATTGCTTCTGTCTGTCGCGATAGTTTGACAGTCTTGTGGTATAGTTAGCGAGATGGCTGGCTAGCTTTGTTGCCTGTAGTTCGTGTGGTTTGTCACTGTTTTTGTTTTTCTTTCAGTTGTTCGTCCATGTAGGCAGATGCGTAGAGTTTGCGTTCGGAATGCGCATAAACATCTGCGTTCACTTATTTTGTAAGATACATCGGAGTATGATTTAAATAGCTGCTATGCACACATAATGAAGGTTTACTTATTAATTAGTAGTTAATTGGCTGTGTAGTTATGCTAACTAGCTGTTAACTAAGCATCCCAAAAAACTATGAAGAATCAAGACCAATAAAATGATTTGAAAATATGCCAGGACCATATAACTTAAAGGTGTGATATTACAGTAAAGCCAGACAATAACCTAATATGACCTGGAAAAGAAAAAGAACAATTTGGTTTTATTTTTTAGCAGGATTTGCTGCTGTTTTCCACATTTTTAAAAATAGTTTAAAACCCACCTGTGACATCACTTCTTTTTTTATGACATCTTCGTCTGACACAATTTTCCACTCCCACCTCTGTGCTTTTCACTTGGACCCCGGCAATCACTGCTTGCAGCTATATTTATTTGTATCTGCAGCAGTGGTAGTATTTTCACCACTTGCACCCATAGGGCTTGGGCTTTGCACTTTATAAGTGCTTAATATGTTAATTTATTACCGTGTAACTTTAGGACACCTTCAAAAATCCCTGTGTTAAATTGGTGTTTAGTCGCTTTTTAAAATGTGACATGTGACATCCGTTCCCCTTGTGAAAGTACTTGTGCCTGCTGTGACACCAGGCATGCACAGAGATGTTGCCTTTCTGATTGGCTGTTCCACCCTTGTAGCGAGTGAATTGGTTGGATTGACTGGGCTGTGTCACTGACCTATGTGCCATGACACATTCTCGGCCAATGCTGAGTTGCACAAGCAACAAATGCAGAAATTTTGGAAAACACTTATTGTTGTTTCTAAGGCAAGTTGGCAAAATGTAAATTTTGGATTTACCGTCACGCTCATCTCTGGCAGCATTTTAGTCCTCAGAATCACTAGAATGTGAAGTCTCACTGTCTTCACAAGACTCCTGCCTCTCAACCATACATTCAGCCCCTGCTAGTAATCCATGCGATAAAATTACTCAGTTTTTTCCTTTATGTGGTCATTTGTTAAAATATGCCTTTGTAATTTAAACATTGCATAGACGTGAAATTATTCTGGAAGTATTACTAGCACCTTTATGGATAGATTTTGTTTTGAAGAGAAACACTGCATGCTGTTAAATCCATTCTTGCTTACTGTATTTGGATTAGATTTGGTGAAGCGATGAGGAGTGCAACTTTTCCTGGATTGGATGCTAGTCCAGCGCAGGTTACCTTCCCAGTATATTTTTACTGGTGCGCATGTATACTGCTGGGTGAAGCGAGGCACAATTGTGGTTAAGACCTTGCCCAGGGGTCTTGGCACAGTGGGGGGGGCTAACTGGGTTTTGAGCACACAACCTCCCGATCATCAGCGCAACACCTAACAGCATGAATGATATACAGTGAGACATTTCCTTTCGGCTTTCCCCCCCCTTTTTAATTTATTTTTTTATTAGGGTTTGCCACAGCGAATGATTTGCACGTTTGATTTGGCATAGGTTTTTATGTCGGATGCCCTTTCTGACACAACTCTTTTAGCAAGGGACAGAAACACGCTGACGGCTGTGCAGCTCCTCTTTACGAAAGTCAGAAATGGTCTTTTACATGAACCTCTCACCATAGACAGTGAGAGACACTGCTGGCCTTTGATAACCCAGTTAGCTGCACTGGGGAGACAGTGACAACCTTGTGGAGAGTGGGACTCGAACCCCCAACCTTAGGATCAGCGATCCAGCGCCCTATACCATTAGATCACCACTGCCCGATGAATGATATACAGTAACCCCCCATTATTCACGGGGGTTGCGTTTCACCCCTTCCCGCGAATCCTAAAAATCTGCGAATTATTGATGTGGTTTTAAAACCCTATGTATGATATGACATGTGCTAAAATATTCTTATTAAAGACATTCTATAAGACGGTCTGAATCATTAATACAGTAATAATGCAGTAAAATGTAGTAATGATTCAGTAAAATAATATTTATGAATAAATAAAGCACTTGGGCTTCTTACCAGAAGCCGGAGAAGATGCAGGGCATTTGAGTGGCATCATAGGGCTTAAATAATAATTAAAATCACACAAAAAAACTTGAATTCACAATTCAAGCCATCATGTTGTTAACGTTTGTGCAAAGGAGAAAAATGTATACATCAGGGGTCTTTTCTATCATCATGTACCGGTCAACGCTTGACAATTTTACGGCGGGGGGCGAGGGGCTCCGCGGGACCGGTGGTTGGGAACCCCTGGTATACATCATCTGGAACCAATCAGCAGGAGGGAGAAACAAAAGCTCTCAGGAATTGCCTAAATTTGAATCATGTGCCAGTAATTTCCGGGTTTGCCGCTAATCCGCGAGTATGTGGGACCATGACTGGTGAACCGCGAATGGGGGGTATTGTACACTGATTCCTCTGAAGACAACAGCATAGTGTAATTTTGTTGAACCAACCTAATGTTTAGTGTCTGTACCGTATTTTGGAATCATTTCTGTTTGTGATGTGCTTCTGCTGTAAAAATCTTCTTTCAGCTTCTCATTTATGTGGAATTTGAGGTGACTTACTAAATAAATATGGTGCCCAGGCATACAGCATTGCACAGATTCCCTGAATGATTTGTGTTTTTTGTTTGTTTATTTATTTATTTTTGTTTTAATTTCCTTTATACAACCAACAAGTTGAGAGAGGTCTACCTGAACCTTTGAAGATCACACTGTCCTCATATGATGACCTCATACTTTCTCTCAACTACATTGTGTTTTGTCCTTGTAAGAGCCTCATGTTCGGGTCATTGGGTATTACCTATTTGCCAGATTTATTTTTCTTTCAAGATGTTGATCAAGATCAATTGTTTCAGCAACAGAATCAGTGTGGAGAAGTGACGAGACACGGAGCATAAAGTTTCAGGTCTTGAGAAGCTATGGGCCCAGCAGCTTTGGGGCAGTACTGGGGCTTGAACCCATGGCCTTGTCATCAATAACCCAGAGACATAATGATTGAATCATCATCAATGATCCATCACCTACTGCCTATTCACATGCGCCTTTAACTTAGAGTTGCAATATGATTTCTGAGACCTTGAATAGATGGTGGAAGAATCAAACCACCATGCAAAGGTTTCTCCAGGATAGTGTATGAATTGAGGCTGCAAAAATCTGGAAAACAGGTTATACCGATCCGAACATGAGGCACATGGACAAAACACAATGTAGTCGAGAGAAAGTATGAGGTAATCATATGAGTACAGTGTGGTCTCCAAAGGTTCAGGTAGACCCTTCTGAATTATCGATGATTTGGTCGATTTAATTTTTTGATTAATCGGAACGAGTGCTCAAATTTTTAAATTTCCATTTCTACATTCAAAAATAGACCATTTGTTTTCGAATTGCTGTCCATTTGTGAGTACCTGAGTGTATATCTAATCATTTGTTAATTCTGTGATAAGTAGCTAATCATAGTTCAACATCTTTTTCCTTTTGGCTGTTCCTTTCAGGGGTCGCCACAGCGAATCATCTCCCTCCATTTCACCCTATCTGCTGCATCTTCTCTTACACCAACTACCTTCATGTCCTCCTTCACCACATCCATAAATCTTCTCTTTGGTCTTCCTCTAGGCCTTCTGCCTGGTTGTGCCAACCGCAGCATCCTACTACCAATATATTCACTATCCCTCCTCTGTACATGTCCAAACCATCTCAATTTAGCCTCTCTGACTTACTGAGGCTAACCTTCATTCCTCTCCTTTCCAGGGCATACCTCCACCTCTGTAGATTTACCTCCACTTGTTCTCTGCTCTCACTACAGATCAAAATATCATCGGCAAACATCATGGTACATGGGGATTCTTGTCTAACCTCGTTTGTCAGCTTGTCCATCACCATAGCAAACAAGAAGGGGCTCAGAGCCTTGAGTCCCACCTCCACTTTGAACTCTTCAATCATAGTTCAACATATTCATATAAATAATCAACTTGTATATATTGCACTTTTTCCAGGTCCTTTGGTTTGCTTCTTTTTTGGTGGGATTTGGTGGGATGAAGACTTTCAGCTGGTTTTGTTCTAGCTGGACAGTGAAAATGATTGACAGCTGATTGAGTGACAAAAAGGAAAAACAGCTTTAGCTCGACGTAGCATTAGCTTCTACAAAGATTGTTCACAAAAAGTCCAAGGAATGTTTCCTTGGTGTATTGATTTTGCTAGAGTGAAGACAGATTTCCTTTCGGCTTTTTCCCTTTATCAGGGGTCGCCACAGCGAATGATTCGCACGTTTGATTTTGGCATAGGTTTTTACGTCGGATGCCCTTCCTTCCTGTCCCTTTAGCAAGGGACAAAAACACGCCGACAGCTTTTGCATCCTACTCTTTATGAAAGTCAGCAATGGTTCTTTTACATGTCTCACACCATAGACAGTGAGAGACATGGCCTGCCTTTGATAACTCGGTCAGTTGCACACATGGGGGGGGGGGACAACCTTGTGGAGAGTGACACTCGAACCCCCAACCTTAGGATCAGCGATCCAGTGCCCTATACCACAAGACCTCCACTGGCCCATTTTTGCGAGAGTAGAGAAGTAAAAAAAAAAGTTTTAGATCATGACAATTCGGTGGTGAGCATCTGGCGGTTGTGTTAAATATTGTGCTGTCTGTGATCGTAGAAACACAAACAGCTTTTCAGACCAAGACTTAAAGTTCTATGTTCATTCATCATTGGTCACGTGATTAATGATAATTGTTTAATGATTAGTGATTAGGTTCTCTCTGGGAGTAACGAGGATGGATAGGATCAGAAATGAGTATATCAGAGGGACAGCACATGTTAGAGGTTTTGTAGACAAAGTCAGAGAGGCTAGATTGAGATGGTTTGGACATGTACAGAGGAGGGATAGTGAGTATATTGGCAGTAGGATGCTGAGGTTGGAACTACCAGGCAGAAGGCCTCGAGGAAGACCAAAGAAGAGATTTATGGATGTGGTAAAGGAAGACATGAATGTCGTTGGAGTCAAAAAAGCAGATGCAGAGGACAGGGTGAGATGGAGACGGATTTGCTGTGGCGACCCCTGAAGGGAGCAGCCGAAAGGAAAAGAAGTTGTTTAATGATTAGTGATTAATGTCACTGAAACTTTGGAAATTGTGTGGTGTGGCTGGTCTAAAGATGCAGGGATCTCACATTTTCCGCGGTTAATTGGGATCGGGATCCCCACGCGACCATCCAATTCCGCGAAGTAGGATCACCCACCCTCCACGGATGCATACATACATGTACATGTGTATATCTTCTTCTTTTCCTTTCGGCTTTTCCCTTCAGGGGTCGCCACAGCGAATCATCTGCCTCCATCTCACCCTATCCTTTGCATCTTCTTCTCTTACACCAACGACCTTCATGTCCTCCTTCACCACATCCATGAATTGTCTCTTTGGTCTTCCTCTAGGCCTTCTGCCTGGTAGTTCCAGCCTCAGCATCCTATTACCGATATACTCACTATCCCCCCTCTGTACATGTCCAAACCATCTCAATCTAGTCTCTCTGACTTTGTCTCCAAAACGTCTAACATGTGCTGTCCCTCTGATGTGCTCGTTCCTAATCCTATCCATCCTCGTTACTCCCAAAGAGAACCTCAACATTTTCATCTCTGCTTCCTCCAGCTTTGCCTCCTGTCTTTTCCCCAGGGCCACTGTTTCTAAACCATACAACATCGTTGGCCTCAACACCGTCTTATACACTTTTCATTCTTGCCAATACCCTCCTATCACACATCACACCGGACACTTTTCTCCAACCATTCCATCCTGCCTGCACACGCTTCTTGACCTCTTTTCCACACTCTCCATTGCTCTGGATTGTTGAGCCTAAGTACTTAAAATCCTCCACCTTTCTTATCTCTGCTCCCTGTAATCTCACCATTCCTCTTGGGTCCTTGTCATTCATGCACGTGTATTCTGTCTTACTGAGGCTAATCTTCATTCCCCTCCTTTCCAGGGCATACCTCCACCTCTCTAGATTTTCCTGCACTTGTTCTCTGCTCTCACTACAGATCACAATGTCATCTGCAAACATCATAGTCCATGGGGAATCTTGTCTAACCTCGTCTGTCAGCCTGTCCATCACCATAGCAAACAAGAAGGGGCTGAGAGCTGACCCTTGATGCAGTCCCACCTCCACCTTGAATTCGTCGGTCACACCGACAGCACACCTCGCCACTGTCTTACATCTCTCATACATGTCCTGCACCACTCTAACATACTTCTCTGCCACTCCAGACTTCCTCATGCAATACCACACTTCTTCTCTCGGCACCCTGTCATATGCTTTCTCCATGTACATGTGTATATAGTATCAATAAATACATAATCAATGCTATAAATGCTTAGAATAACAATTGAACATTCAACAAAAACATAAAATGTAAATAAAATATAAATGCACACACATACAGATGGTCTTGCATGAGAAGAAGACAGCACATACATATGCATGCTCACAGATGCGTGCACACACAGATGCAACAATGTAAGCAATGTAAGTAGTTTTGATGGGAGATTTTGGGTTGTTTTTTGCATAATTGTCTTTGTTTTTTGTGGCATTTTCTTTAACTTTTTTTTCCCCCTATTCCCTAATTTCCTTATTTTTTTTAATTCAATGAAATTTTTTTTTTTTTAAACCGCGATGCACTAAAGCCGCATTAATTGAAGCACGAAGTAGCGTGGGTTCCCTGTATATATAATTTAAAAAAATGAAACTAGTTGATGTTACAAAAACTATTTTCTATCATTAAAGTTAGGTTGCTTATTGTGGTATCTGTTAATCCAAACAGTGCCTTTTTTTTAGGTTTGGCATAAGTGAACTGTTGCTATAGAAACAGTGATGCATTTGACCTGCTTTAATAGAAACCTGTGATTTGATTTGAATCCGACAGTATTATGAGCTGCTGCTAAAAACAACAAACCCCATAAGGCCAGGCTTAAAAAATTCTTTGTTGGCAATAACATTCACCTGGGCGGGAGGGAATTTTTTTTTTTTTTTTTTTTTTTTTTTTGCCTGTGTAGGCCACATGGGATTCACGGGGAAATTTTTTAAGTCATGCCATATTATGTATGTGATGAAAACACAGTAGAATTAAATAAACATCTTGTATTTGAAATCAACATACTGGGCAGCCTGTGACCTGGTGGAAAATAGAGCTGGATCCTAAGGTCCCACTCTCCACAAGTTTGTCACTGTTCCCCCCAGTGCAGGTAAGTGGGTTATCAAAGACCAGACATGTCTCTTGCTGTCTATGGTGAGAAGCATGTAAAAGAACCATTGCTGACTTTGGACAAGAGTAGCTGCAACACCGTCAGCGTGTTTCTGCCCCTTGCTGAAGGGTTGTATCAGGAAGGGCTTCCGACGTAAAAACCTTTGCCAAATCAAACATGCCAATCAGATGATTCGCTGTGGCGACCCCTGAGAAAAAGGGAACAGCCCAAAGGAAAAGATTTGAAATCAACATACTGTACATACAACATGAATATCAAAGTTTATTATTTTAATATTGTAATCAACAGAGTAGCAAGGTTTCTTCAACATATCAACTTTTAATATTGCAGTCAACAACTAACAGATACATTCGTCACGCTCTGCGCTGTTGCTGGCGGTTGATAATCAAGTTGTATTTGTTCGAAAATGTCAGCAAATGTGTTGTTCAATTGTTGTTAAGACAATACTGGCCAATGAGAATTGTTGTTTCACCGAACTGGTGAAATTGACCAATCACAAGGCAAGGTTGATACTAATTTTGCTTTGACCACTTTTTAGTGCGGCGTATGACGGGGGACACACGCATCTTTTCAACACAATCGGCCGGTATATTTTTATTTTTTGTGTCTAGAATGCTCAGGCAGGGTTTTTATGTACAATTTCAGCCCAATCGACCGTGCTACCACCAACAAAAATATTTTTAAGGCTGGCCGAAGTTATCATTCACCGTGATTCATTGTACTGAATTTTGCATAACATTAACCAAAATGCATTTAGTTTCATACAATTTAATGCTAAGTTCATAAAATCTCAAGAACTGGTTTTCTTCCTACTCATCTGTTACTAATGAGCTGTAAACCGTGTTCCTTACACAGATTATTTCTGACACCCACCAGACACCATCAAGGGTCAAAGCTTCAGACATGATCCACTGTAATTGAATAAGTTTCAGTTTTGTCTTTATCTGTCCAGAAAAATTCATGTTGGACTATATTCTAATCTGTTTGTAGGGTGTACTGTCAGTAGAAACACATTGTCTCTAAAATGTAATCACGGAAAAGGAGAGTGGGGAAAGCAATGAAGGTTCGCATATATAATGTAGGAGGGTCCTTCATAATGTTTTTAACCCTAGATGTGCCCAATGTTAAAGCTCAAAATGCCATACTTTTTTTTTTTTTTTTTTTTTTTTTTTGAGTGAAATTACCACTCTGTTTGATATTGAATGCAGAAACTACCAAATAAATAGCATTATATAACCTTATGTTATATGAAGATTATATAGAGTCCTTTCCAAGCTGTCCCCAAACAGAAACAAATTGACTCTGAGAACTCCGCGATGTTGCCCTCTAGGCAGCGCCATCTTGGAGACATCACTCCAAGTTCAATATAAAAGGACACTAAGAGTACTGTAATAAAGTTTATCCTTTTGGTATCATTTGTTAAACATGCTACAGAATATAAAGTCTCACACATATAAACATGAACTTAGGTACTGTACTGGAGTAATGATTGAAAAAGATTTCAATACAACAGTTCAGAGAAAACTGTCGTTTCTCAGGAGAAAGTCTTATTTCTTCAGAAGAGACATCCAGCGTTTTCTATCGCTTAGCTAGAGAAGATGCATAGCGTTTGAAGGGTATCATACAGCTTAACTGGTAATTAAAGCACACACAAAAGAGGCTCATTGACAACTTGTGCACGAATGAGGAAAAAGGGGCAGGACATCAGCTCAACCAATCAGGAGAAAAAAGGACAGCCATTGGCTGAATTTGAATCACGTGCCGGTTGCTGTGCAGTTAGCGAATACTCAAACCGTGGGTGCAAAACCGCGAATAGTCAAGGGCCTACTGGACATGGGGTTTTACTTCCTGGTACAGGACTCACAATTATCTCGATTTGTGGGAGGGCTCGGAACCGAACCCCCGCGAATGTCGAGGGTCTACTGTATATAAAAACGGCAATGCTCGCTATATTCTGAATATGTTGATTTATTATAATTGGTGATTAATAGTTTGAATGTAATGCCCTTATTTTTATGATAAGACTTAACTTACTCTTATGAAAACATGTTTTTAATGATTTCAAGTGGGTAAACGTGGTCATGTGACCAGAATGGGATCACCCCCCCAACCCCCCCCAAGGGAGAGCTGACTGACGTATACTTACATGTATATGTGTATATATGAATAAATACATATTCAATGCGATAAATACCTATTATAACAAACATTAAAAAATAATGCATAAGATGCAAGTAAAATATAAATACACTCAATTATAAATTTGCGCGTAGCTGTGAGTGCACGCACTCAGATGCGCACCTTATAAAAATGTAACTAGTTTCGATTGGGGTGGGGTTGTTTTTTTTTTTTTTTTTTTGTTTTTGTATGTTTGGGGGTTTTTTCCTAGAGGGGTGTGGAATTTTTTTTTTTTTTTTTCCTAGAAGGGGAAAATAATTCAGAAGCACTGCACAAGGCGTTCTCTGAGTACAGAGGAATACATGTGGAAGAATACGAGGCTAATCGGAACAGAAAAGCCATTTCCCCAGCAGAGCTCGTAAGTCAAAATTTTGCTTGTGGATGGGGCAGCTTTTTGGTGGGATCGAAGCTCATATCATGGAAAATTCATTATAAAAGACACTTGTAAGTCAAGGCACCACTGTATTCAGGTTTTTATTCTAGTTAGACAGTCTTGTGTCGTTGGTGCCCCTGTACATCTTGGTCGTGATTGCAGAAAAGTTGCAGTCATTGGAGCAGATTGTATGGGTTGTGCAGAATGCAACATGGTAGAGTGAAAAAGGAAGAGTGTCATGTTGTCTTCAAGGAGGAGTTGAAACAGGTTTTGGGTGGTCAGGAAGTGCTTCCAGATGACTGGACAACTACAGTTAATGTGATCAGGGAGACGGGTAGGAGAGTACTTGGTGTGTCATCTGGAAGAAGAGTAGATAAGGTGATTTGGTGGTGGAATGAGGAAGTGCAGGAGTGTGTACAAAGGAAGAGGTTAGCTAAGAAGTGGGAAATAGAGAGGACCGAAGAGAGTAAACAAGAGTCCAGGGAGACACCGCGTAAGGCGAAGGTAGCAGTGTCAAAGGCCAGAGAGTAACAGAGGGCGTATGATGACTTGTATGCTCGGTTGGAAAGTAAAGAGGGAGAAAATGATTTATACAGGCTGGCACAACAGAGAAATAGAGATGGGAATGACATGCAGCAAGTTAGAGTGATTAAGGACAGAGAGGGAAATGTATTGACTGATGACAAAAGAGTGCTGGGAAGATGGAAAGAGTACTTTGAAGAGCTGATGAATGAGGAAAATGAGAGAGAGAAAAGAGTAGAAGGGGTGACTTGAGCACCAGGAAGTAGCAAAGATTAGTAAGGGAAGTGAGGAGGGCATTGAAGAGGATGAAGAGCGGAAAGGCAGTTGGTCCTGATGACATACCGGTGGTGGTATGGAAGTGTCTAGGGGAGGTAGCAGTAGATCTTCTGACAAGAATATTCAACAAGGTCTTAGAAAGTGAGCAGATGCCGGAGGAATGGAGGAGGTGTGTGCTTGTGCCCATTTTTAAGAACAAGGGAGATGTGCAGAGTTGTGGCAACTACAGAGGGATAAAGTTCATGAGCCATACAATGAAGTTATGGGAAAGAATAGTGGAAGCTAGACTAAGGGCAGGTTTCATGCCAAGAAAGAGCACCACAGATGCAGTGTTTGCTTTGAGGATGTTAATAGAGAAGTACAGAGAAGGTCAGAAGGAGCTGCACTGTGCCTTTGTGGATCTGGAGAAAGCATATGACAGGGTGCCGAGAGAAGAACTGTGGTATTTTATGAGGAAGTCTGGAGTGGCAGAGAAGTATGTTAGAGTGGTGGAGGACATGTATGAGAGATGTAAGACAGTGGTGAGGTGTGCTATGTAAGATGTTTTGGAGCCAAAGTCAGAGAGGCTAGATTGAGATGATTTGGACATGTACAGAGGAGGGATAGTGAGTATATTGGTAGTAGGATGCTGAGATTGGAACTACCAGGCAGAAGACCAAAGAGAAGATTTATGGATGTGGTGAAGGAAACCATGAAGGTAGTTGGAGTAAGAGTAGAAGATGCAGAGGATAGGGTGAGATGGAGGCAGATCATTTGCTGTGGCGACCCCTGAAGGGAACAGCCAAAAGGAAAAGTGCAGGATGCAACATGATTGGTTGAATTTAGTTGAATTTGAATCTGATTTTCAGTTTTCCTGATGAATAGATGATGATCCTGACAGGTGCAGTTTGCCTGCAGACATGAACTAATCTGACATCTTATGAGACCCCTATGATATTGTCACTCTAATCAAACTTTGCAGTTTTAAAGTTATGCAAAACAGGGGAGGTCTGCTGATAACAGGCTTTAACAATTTGTGTCTAATGCATTCATGCATGATTTCGGTGTCGAGTCAGTTTTACAGCCTTTGATCTGTTAAGCAAATCAGACGAACAGAGAGCTCAGAGGGTTAATGAATGTCTGGTCAAGGTGAACTCGCTCAGGGGGTGATTGCATTGGAGGTGTGATAGAAACTGAACTAAGTTGAATTTCAGTTCACAGCGGTCACTTTTGGTTTGGACAAGTTATTTGTCGTGTGAAATTCCCCCAGTGCAGCTAACTGGGTTATCAAAGGCGGGCCATTTCTCTTACTGGCTATGGTGAGAGGCATGTAAAAGAACCATTGCTGACTTTCGTAAAGAGTAGGCTGCGAAGCCGTCAGCGTATTACTGTCCCTTGCTAAAAGGGTTGTGACAGGAAGGGCATCTGACGTAAAAACCTCTGCCAAATCAAACGTACGAATCGGATGATTTGCTGTGGCGACTCCCGAGTAAAAGGGAAAAAGCCAAAAGGAAGACAGACAATTTGTCGTGTAAAATTTGCATCACATTTTGATCACCTGGTTCATGAACTAATCGTACAAAATTTTAAGCAAGTTTCCGTAAGTGTCACACGGTTAGGCTATAATGTGGAGCACTTTCAAACTCTTCTCAAACAGTCCAAACATCAGATTATAGACAAATTAGTTTTATAGAGCATTCAGTTTACTCACCATTTGGATTTTTTTTGTTGAAACATGTTTTATTAAAGAATTTTATGGTTTGTGTTTACGTGTGAGTGTACAGGACTATTACTTATTGTTTTTTTTTTTGTCTTTGAGCAGGCAGGCAGAGGCCCTGAAGGCTGACATGACAGGTATGTTTGTCGATATTTTACCGCATTCACTTGGGCCTTAATTGCTTGGACAGTGAAACAATTTGTAGAATTTTTGCTTCAGTGAGCCATCAAGACCAAAGCGTAGATTTTCAGATTTAATTTTAAAACATTTAAAGTGTAACTGGTGAATTTGTATTACCAGCTCAACATCAGTCCTGGCTGCCGTACTACTAGTTCTACTAGGCATGCAGACCAACATGTTGCCTTCTTCATTGGCAGTTCCTGCCATGGTAGTGATGTGAATGCATCAGTTGGCTGGGCCGCATGCAGGAGATCCCAGTTAAAGATTGCACGTTATCAGCCAGTGCTGAGCTGTGTCGCCATGAAGATGGCGGTGTACATATCAGACAATTGAACAGACAAGTGTAGAAATCGGATAAATTAACATCAGTACAGTGTTTACTCTAAAAATGTTTCCTTTCAGGCCCACTTCAGGCTAACCTCCTGTTGGCGTGGCCAGGCATTTATGTCTAAAACCAGCAGCTGTTCCTACAGCGTTACTTCCTACAAAGTGAAAGGATGATGACCGACAGGAGCAGTGCCTCACCAAGAGGAACCAGTTCAAAATAAAAATCCTTTAGTTTGCAGGAGGTTTTATCACCTCAGATGTCACTTTCGGCTTGTTGACTTGCACTGATCAACCTGGCCTAACGAGTTCCTGTCACTTTTGGGGAAAACATGGTTGCTTTGCTTTGGTTCAGCCCCTGCTAGTAATTCAATTATGCAATATTGTTCTTGTCATTTATGTTAAAATAAGCTCTGTATCACTTACCCATGTTACATTACGCACAAATTATGCTTTGAGGACAACCAATACTCTTTACGAAAAATACTTGTTGAAAAATTTCACCAGTTTTTACATGGTCCTTCCTCTTTTTACAGGCTGAAATTTAATTGGCAAATCGAGTCACCTGATTTTTAATAGTTTCAATACAGATTGGTAATGTCTCCAGTTTAATTTGAGTTGAATTTGCATTTGTTAGCTATTCATGGGAACTCTGAGTATGCGCTCATTGCAATTGAAGTCGGTCATCATTATGCTGGAACAAACAGAACAAAATTGAACAATCAGAGAGAGCAGTAAGTTTACTAGTGGAAATTTCCACAGTTAGGTTCATTTTTTTAAAAGAAGGCATGCATTTCTGAGCTCGGCACCACTGAAAGTCCTGGAGGATTACAGAAGACCACTAAAGCAAATTATTCTTTCAATTCAAGTAACTTGCAGAAAAATTGTTTTACAGTACCCAGCGAAGACCGGAACACACACACACTCGGAACAGTCAGTTTATCAACGCAATGAAGAGACACCATAAGGAACATAAACATAGAGGCTTTACCTCATGATCTGAACCAGTGCTAACACTAAAGGGCACATTGGTTGGATTAGCCTTGGTGAGAAAGACTGTCCAGCTCTGTAACCTGATTTTTGGGTGGATGGAACTGATATTAATTTGGACAGGGGTGGAGAGTATGGCGAAGCAAATCAAGGATGCAAACCACATCTGTCAGACATGATGGAGACAGAGTTATGTAACAGTAATCTGTAGCTGTGCCTGCCAGTGGAAAGTGTATTCTAGTTGTTTACTGATGTGACTTCAGTTTGAAGAAGCAAGAAGGCCTGCACTTTAATCATGTTTTGGTTGGTTCAATAAAATTTAAATCTTTTGTGGTGTAAAAAAGCTCAACTACGAGTCGAGAGTTTGGGGGCATGTATTCAATTCCAATGAGTAGTAGGTGTACACAAACTTTTGGCTGGTAGTATTTGTATGTTTATATATAATAAATACAGTGGTACCTTGACTTACGAATTTAATCCGTTCCGAGGGCGAGTTCGTAAGTCAAAATGTTCATTAGATAAAACAAAAATTTCCATAGGAAAAATAGAAAACCACTTTATCTGTTCCAACCCACTCCTAAACTCAAATAATCTGACAAAAAACAGTACTGTAGATTTCACCTACTATATTAAAGATAAACATGTAAAAACAATCAATATTTTCTAATAATAACAATACATGAACATAAGTCAAGGTAACACTGTACTTAATATGATCTTTATTTTGTTCCTGATGTGAAGGTGGTGTTGAATAATGTGTTTTTTGCAGATTCGAAGCTTGGTGCTGCAGAGGTCTGGACATCAAGACAGGCACTTCAGGACCTGTACCAGAAAATGCTGGTCACGGACCTGGAGTATGCTCTGGACAAGAAAGTCGAACAAGACCTGTATGTGTGTGGGGGGGGTGCATGCTTACTGTCAATTAGCAAAGATATTTTTTAAGTTTATAGTTGCATCCTATTCTTGGCCCTGTTACAATTACTCCAGCGATTAATTTATGCACAGGTTGTTTCTTGTGTGACATGCTTTGAAGCTTTTTTTACAATTAAAAAAATTTTTTTTTTTCTTTCTAAAAAATTTTTTTCTTCTCCAGCTGGAACCATGCTTTTAAGAATCAAATAACAACACTACAGAGTCAGGCTAAAAACCGAGCCAATCCCAATCGAAGTGAAGTACAGGCCAATCTCTCACTGTTTCTTGAGGCAGCTAGTGGATTCTACACACAGGTAAGCTGCTGAAACATTTATATTAACGTTCAGTTCCTGCAATTTTATCGCATGGCCTCCTTATAAAATTCCACTCGCTGCTGTTTTGGGATGCTCCCGTTTACCTCAGCAAAACATTGTTGGACATCATGTTGTGTGCGGATTTTTCTCTTGTATTTCCAAAACTTTGATAGTTTCTTTTTAATATGTTGATCAGTAGGTGGTTAAGTACAGTACTGAAGGTAGTAAAGCTTGTTCTTGCCTTGGCTCATTTGCATGCGGTGCAAAACTCTGCACAGACAGCTGGAAAATTAAAACGGCTATTCTTCCATTGGCTGTATCATTTGTTTATGGCTTATGGGTATGCAAAGACGGACTGGATCATCCTCCATTTATACGGCACTATTTCTTTTGTAAAAATTTATATTTTAAATTAAATTCAACAGCAAAGATAAATCCAACTTTTCTCAGTGGTATTCCAAGTCCCTGAACCTACGGAATGGGCACGAGGATAGGTTTTGATCAACTTCGAAACCTACAGTACAATACAGTGGTACCATGACTTACAAGCTTGTCCTCGAAGCGTATTAATTTGGCAAGTCAGAATGCTCGTTACATAAGAAAGACCTTCCCAGAGGAAATAATAGAAAACCAATTAACCCGTTCTGACCCCATCCCAAACTCATAATCTGCCACAAACATGTTTATTTGACCTAATATATCAGATAAACTTGTAAAAATAATAAGTATTTCATAGTAATAATGCAAAGCCATCAGCGTGTTTCTGTCCCTTGCTAAAAGGGTTGTGTGAGGAAGGGCAGCCTACGTAAAAACCGATGCCAAATCAAATGTGTGAATCAGATGATTCGCTGTGGAGGCTCTTGAACGGGAAAAAGCGGAAAAGAAAGTAATTATACATGTACCTTAACATTAGTCCATCGCAGGCACACTTGTGATTGAGACCTTGCCCAGGGATCTTAGCACGGTGAGGGTCTCAGTGGGATTTGAACTCGCAACCTCCCGATCATGAGCACAGCACCCTAACCACTACGCCACCGGGCCCCTCTTGGTGCTAGAAGGGGCGGGAAATGGTGACCCCCCCCCCACCTTTCCTATGGGGGACGTCACAGAAAATAATTGAGAAGCACTGCACAAGGCACAAAGTCTTGGAGCGTGGAGAAATACACGCGGAAGAATACACGGCTAATCGGCCTAGCAAAGGCATTTCCCCAGCAGAACTTGTAATTCAAAATTTTGCTCGTTGGAGGGGGCAGATTTTTAGTGGGATCGAAGCTTGTATCATGGAAAATTCTTCATAAAAGACACTCATAAGTCAGGGTACCACTGATAATGAATTGGCCCAGCATTTGGATAATTTTTTTTTGCATTTGCTACGTAAGCTTTCTTTTCCTTTTTTTGTTTTTTTCCAACAAGTTTGTGTATATTGCTGTTTGTGCTATTCTTCTTGAAATATGTATGTATTCTTTGAACTTTCCCTTTATTTTCTCCCTAATTTATTTGTACCCAATTCCCACCCATGAAGCACTTCCTCCCGATTGCATGACCACTGCTATCCATGAAGACGGACCATGCGACGCTACTAGCCACCCTCCTGTTTTTGATCTGTGACGCATGAGTATTTGGGGGCAGTCTAACACACTCGGAGGGAAGGCGCTATGTGCCTCCTTGAACGAATGAGACACTCATGATCGGCTCATGATTGCCTTGACTGCATGCCATCCCTTCCTCTTGTGAGAACGCAGTCAATTAGCTCCCACGGACTCCCAGCCGTGGATGATTGCAGCATTAACACGGATTCAATATTGTGATCTCTAGGTTAATAGTCACGCAACTTGTCGATACGCCACACGGGAGCATCTACAAGTATGTTTGCAAGTGAACAGTGAGAAAGCTCAGTGTGTGCTATGGGAACTGGATGGACATTGGAGAACCGATGTTTCTGTGAAAATTTGGAACTGAGAGATTTAGATCTTGAGATTGTTGGGATGCAGCTGCTTTGGATGAACATTTGGGTGGTGAAGATGGAGCCTCATAGATGCCCCCATGAGCGAATGTTTTATGCCTGCATACAAACATCACGTGATTGGTTTTATATTCGTGATCATATGAAGAATGTGCACTGCTTGTTATTCATTCATTGATATTTGCTCAGCGTTTGCTCCGGCTTGTTCATGATATGTTATCAAACTTGTTTGATTTTTGTTTGTTTTGTCAGTTTGTTCTATCCAGTCCATGGAAATCAATATGTAAGGATTTTTTGTATGTATTTGGACTTTCGTGATTCCTTGTACCATATTTTCCGGACTACAAGTCACACTTTTTTCATACTTTGGCTGAACTTGTACTCCAGAGAGACTTGTATGTGAAATTATTACATATAATTCTGTCATTATAATAACGAACATAATTTCACTTTTTTTTTTTTTTTTTTTTTTTTTTTTAAATACTCGCAACCGCAAGAAGGCAACAGGAGGGCAGAAAAGCAGAGATTACTATTACTGCAATGAAGAAAACGAACCAAAAAAAAAAAAAGCTAATTGCGGACTAAAGGCTAGATGGGCACAGTTAGAGGAACGAGTTTGCACATGGGGGCTTGAGGAACGTGCCTCAGGGGAGAGGCTTGTCAACATTGCAGCTGCGTATCCATGTCCAGGTAGTTTCCAAGGAGATGAATATGAATGACTTTGTGTGAGGACTTTCTTGGGGTTACCACTTCATGCAATGCAACTGCCTCTATCAGGGCGAGGCCCACAACGTCACAAAAACTGCAGCTTGCCAAGGTTGAGTTTCCACGAGTGTATGACTTGTAGGTCCAGTGCAACTTATGTTTTTTTCATTATGATGCAATTTTTGGCCAGTGCGGCCTTGTATTCCGGAGCGACGTATAGTACGTAAAATACGATCGTATGAAGGCTGTTATAAGTAACTACGAATAAGGAAGTTAATCAGAAGACTAATACCAGTCAGTCAATTTATCCATTTATAAGAGCAAAAGTCGGATATAGCCATTTCTTGTCTAATTGAGAAGGGTTTCCTTGAATACTGAAATAATTGAGAATAAATCCATTTAATTTGAAGTAGTTTTCTCTTGAAGATCAAGAGATTGAAGCATTTCAGTGATTTTTCTGAAGAGAGCTTTCAGGACTGTCCCCTCCTTCAGTTGTTGCAGGAGCTGTGCACAGTGTTCAATGTGGACTTGCCATGTCGTGTGAAATCATCCCAGCTTGGCATAATCAGCAATAAACAGTGCAACTCCAGTGCTATTGTAAAACCACAGCCCAGCTCCTGCTCTTATATCTGCCAGCACTGTCTTGTCCACCTGGGGGACATTGGTGAGTCTTCACTTAATATAGTTTCTTTCTTCAAAAGCAAAGTGCATTTATTCAGCCTGATATGCAACATGAAATATGAATCATTCTGTTTATGAAGGAACATGTGATGGGTGATGTACACTGTTGACTTCGATTTGCATTTGAATTTTTTATTTTTAATTTTTATTTATTTATTTTTTATTTAACCCCTTCTATAGCACGATATCGCAACCAGACCAGTCAGGCGGAATCCTATTACAGACACGCAGCTCAGCTCGTTCCATCAAACGGTTAGTGACTGTTAGTTACGGCTGTCACGTTTCACTTCTTTACCTTCAGCATGAGACAGTGGTCTCAGCACTTTATATTTTGAATTGTCTGGCTGTGATTTAATTGTCTATTTTTGGCAGGCCAACCGTACAATCAGCTGGCTATCCTGGCCTCCTCTAAAGGAGACCACCTTACAACAATCTTCTACTATTGTAGAAGCATTGCAGTCAAATTCCCTTTTCCAGCAGCGTCCACCAACTTACAGAAAGCTCTTTCCAAGGCTCTAGAAAGGTATGCAGTGTTCTTTTTATTGAGTGATTTAATAATGGATTGATGATTTTTGACAGAACTCTCGTATTTGTGTGTATGTGTGTTTATACACTGCCAGCCCCACAAAAAAATCCACAAACAAAACAAAACCGTGTTTAATGGAGAGCGTTTAGCCTTGATCATATGTAATCTCCATGGTATTGTTGCTCCAGTTGGTCCCATTGAGGCTCAGCAACATTAATGTGGCAAGAAAATGAAGCAGCTGATGTACTGAATGTGCAGGTTATCACATCAACGCACTTTTTCCCTGATGGCTTGGGCATAAAATGGGAACTCAAGTAATGAAACAGTGGCTCAGGTAACATGAGGCATCATTTTTACATATGTGGTGGCCTGACCTTAACCATATTAGAGGTTTTCGGTATATGCTGCAGAAGACTTTATGGAGGGGTTCAGTTTTTCCCTTCATCAATTCAGGATGCTGGTGAGAAATGAACCAGACACTGGATGGAAATAAATGTTATGTTGCTATGTTGATGGAAGCAATGCTGCCATGACCACATGATGTAAACAAAATTAAATCCACTCTATGAAAATAGTGTTTTTTTTTTTTTTTTTTTTTTTTTTTTTAGCTGGGAAATGCATTAAATTAGCGGTTGTATTTTGTTGGGGAATTGTTTGATGCAAGGTGAAATTTAAAAACCGCTCTGTTTGTACATCTGTAGCCGCGATGAGGTCAAAACAAAGTGGGCCGTGTCCGATTTCATTAAGGCCTTCATCAAGTTCCATGGACATGTTTACCTCAGCAAAAGCTTGGAGAAACTCGGTGCACTGAGAGAGAAACTGGAAGAGCAGTTTCAGGTATCGTGGCAACATCTTCACTAGACTACATCTGATTTGATGCAGGTTTTATTCAGATCAGCTCATGTTTTGGAGAATGCGGTTAACACATGGACAAGATTGATGTTTGTTAATTATACGTAGTATTTTATGTGCAGCTTACCTCAGATTTAACAGAGGCACTGGTGGCAATGGGTTACCAGTCCGAAGGTCAGTGGTTCAATCCCCAGTATCACCACTGTTGGGGCTTTGAGCAAAATCCTTCAGCCTAAATTGCTCAGTCGTATTAAAATAACAATTGTTAGTTGCTCTCGATAGGGAAGTCTGTCATATGCCATCAGCTTGTCTCATTTTATCCCCATACATGCAGACTCATTTTCATTGTGATTTTATTACAGCGACTAATTCTCCAGAAAGCCTTCAGCTCTCAGCAACTCGTCCACATAACAGTTATTAACCTGTTTGAGCTGCACCACCTCCGAGACTTCAGCAATGAGACTGACGACCAAAGCTTTAGCACGGATGAACAGATCAGCTGGATTCAGCTACTCGGCCTCTTCAGTACGTGCCGGCATCAATAGCATTAATACAGTGGTATCTTGACTTACAGGTGTCGGTTATAACAAATTTTCCATGATACAAGCTTTGATCCCACCAAAAGTCTACCCCATCCAAATAGCAAAATTTTGATTTATGAGCTCTTCTGGGGAAATGGCTTTTCTGGGCTGATTAGCGTCTTCCGCATGTATTCTTCTGTGCTCCGAGAACACCTTGTGCAGTGCTTCTCAATTATTTTGTGACGCCCCCTATAGGAAGAAAAGAACCCCCCCAACAGCGCCCCATGCGTGACTATAAGGTGTGTTTACTGCACTTCATATGTGTGTTTTTTCTCGACACCATAGGGAACACAGTGAAAGTGCCACTGCAGTTCCTCTTAATTTTAGTACAGTATGCAAAAAAGAATGTTCCCCAGGGTCATATGTGCCCCCCTGGCATCATACCGCACCCCCCACTATTTGAGAAGCACTGGCCTTGTGGGAGCTCACCACGAGCCTTTCCTCGTTGGCATTTGTATCAAGCATATTCACAAAATTCTTCTGTGGTGAGTGGTGACCGGGTGGTATAGAGCGCTAGTTTGCTGATTCTAAGGTTTGGGGTTGGAGTCCCACTCTCCACAAGGTTGTCACTGCCTGCCCCCAGTGCAGCTAATTGGGTTATCAAAGGCCAGCCATGTCTTTCACTGTCTATGCTGAGAAATATTATAAAAATATAAAATAAATTAAAATATAAATACACACATACAGACGCGTGCGCTCACATGCATACGGATTTTTGTTTTATCTAATGAATATTTTGACTTCTGAGCTTGCCCTCGGGACGGATTAATTTCGGAAGTCAAGGTACCACTGTACTAACGTAGTCTGTCGAAAGTTTATTTACACTGTCCTACACCATCACTGCACCATCACTGTTTTCTTTAGATTTAAAATAGGGCTGTGTTATATTGTCTGATTTTATTAATGCTTGACTCGAGATGTTACTTTGAGTATTAAGCAAGATTATACCTGTCGGTTTAACGGATTATTGAAACTGCTGTTTCCTTAAGTATTGCAAATGTCAACACTTGTGCATGTTTAAACCATTGCGAACTGCAGCAGTTTTTTAAATTTGTAAAGTATCAAACACATCAGAGTACTCTGTAAACAAACATGCTTTTAAAATTTAGTGTCCATATTCTCATATGAATAACTTTTTCCCACTCTTCAGCATCTTTCCTGGGTGGGATGTGCAGCCGAGCCTTGTTAAATAAGAACCAGGAGGAGATTATGGGAGAATGCCCCCTTCCAGCAATCAAGGTGTCTCTGGATTGGCTGAGGCTGCGGTCTGGCGTCTTTACTGAGAGCGCTGTTGATCAGAGACAGTAGTATGATGAATCTTCTTTTCCATCTGTGGTGTTGTGTTATCATGGGTGTTTTTTTAATATATATGAAAAGAACAACACAGTTTATGGATTAACAGCATATATGCAAATGCAGGACAATTTGTGTTTTGTTGTGAGTCTCACGTTCACAAAAGTGTGCCTATCAAAGTAGGTAGGAGGTTATCAGGTGTTGACCTTGATGGGAGCACAGTGATGGATGTATGATGGTTGGGAGGCTGATCTGTGACTACAAGATCACATTAACCCTAGAAGTGCCCAATGTTAAAGCTCAAAATGCCATGCATTTTTTAGTGAAATTACCTCCCTATTTGATATTGAATGCAAAAACTACCAAATAAATAGCATTATATAACCATGAAGATTATGTAGAGCGCCCCCCCCCCCCCATTTTTTTTAGGTAAATGTCACATGACCTCAATTTCAAGATGGCCACCACATTTTCTCTTGGTTAACTTTTTCTGAGGAGGAGCTTATATGATTCCTGTTTTCATAAATTAAAAAAAAAATAATATAGCCAAGTTGTTCCAAATGTCAGGTTGATGAAATCAACACAAAATTTCTTCATATCTTATATATTGTGTATTTTATGGCTAAAAACATCAACTCCACTAGCATATACTGTATAAAAATGGCAATTCTTGTTGTATTCTGAATATGTTGCCAGAATGTACAGTTTTCCCAAGACTGAATTAACTATCTGCTCGGATCGGCGCAATCTACCATGCATACTCAGTTAAGCAAAGAGAGTTGTAAAATGAATGAAAACCCGAATCCAGAAAAGAAAGAACTCTCCGCTCTGCTGGTGATTCACATCAGTGCAGGCCGAGTACTAAACAAGTATTCAATGGCGCCCTTGCTCACTTGAAAGACCGGAGGTCTGGATAACTCGCGCTTTGTCTCAAGCACAAGCAAGTGAACTACTTTCGGTGGAGCGCCTCACTTATTCTCAATTTGATTGGCTGTTTTAAGCTTCATGTAAAGTGACTCGGCTCAGCTTCATTTAAAGTGACCATCTGTCGACCATCGGAAACATTTGCAAGCAGAAAGATCGATTCGACCGAGGAAGATTGATATTATTTGATATATTTGATATTATTTTACAATGTTATGTTTATAATAATTGAATTAGGGGTGTTTGAGATACGGTAATGGTATTTATGGATGTATCGTACAGTATGAACGTCATACGTCACTGGAACATACAGTAACAACTTAAGGTTTTTTTTTTTTACACTTTACATTCGGCCATCCAGAACCGAACTAACCAAGTTGGGGAGCACCTGTATTCATATATACACATATACATGTACAGATACGTCAGTAAAGGTGGGGGTGATCACATTCTGGTCAAATTATGTATAAGATGTAAATAAAATATAAATACACAGAGACGTGCACGCAAATGCGCGTGCTCACACTCATGCGCACCTCACATAATGTAACTAGTTTTGATGGGAAATTTTCGGGTGTTTTTGTTTTGTGTTGGTTTAGGGTTTTTTTTTTTTTTTTTTTTTTTTTTTGCACAATTGGCCTTGTTTTTGTGGAATTTTCCTTAACGTTTCCCCAGTCTTCCTTAATTTCTTTATTTTTCAATTTGAGGAATATTAAAAAAAAAACGAAATGCACTGAAGCTGCATGAATTTAAGCACGAAGTAGCAAGGGACCCCTATATACTCTCACACAGCTGTATCAAGTTATCTTAGGCCGTTTCACACAATCATGAGTGTGATATCTTCGGAATCGGAGCTGTCTGAAAGTGAAACTGATTTTGCGCCGCCATGATCTGATGGTCTCACGTGCGTTCTGAATGCTAATTTATGTGAGATTTCTTTTTACAAGGGCAGCTATTATTGGTTCATTTTTAGACCAAATAACATAATTAACAATCAAAAAAGGCTTCACAGTCACTTGTGTGTGAGAGTGCAGTATTTACAATTGGTGAATGTAATGTTTTTTTTCGGCTTTGGCATTTGAGAACGTAACGTAAAGCTGAATTTTATTTATTTATTTATTTATTTTTTAAATTCAATTATTTATTTTTTTCCCCTTCCCCTCCAGCTTTGGCACTGCTAGGGTTAAGATATATGATGGTGAATTTCAAAGGCCGTGTACTACTGTATACTACACGTGTAATGATGCTGTGGCCATAGGATTCAGCCAAATGCAGTAATCCGGGTTGCTGTGCAGCAGCTTTGACCAGTTGATGATTTGTGATGTTTCTCGTTCCGCCTCATATGTCCTTGATTTAACTTACATACTACCTGGGATATGCAATCTGTGGATGTTTATGGGCACGGTTATACCAATATCTTCATTACTGACAGTGTTCCAAACTTGTTGAGTTAGTTGTTCCACACAATCGCATTAATCGGTGATGTGTCAAATGAAGCTCTTCTTGCATTGCTTGCTATGCTCATGAATTTTGAAGTGGTTATTGGTGCTTGGCAGGACAACAAGTTTGATTATGTGTCTCATCTTTTATTTATGGGGTGTGTGTGTGTGTGTCTCATCTTCACACAGCATTTGGCCGTGGCTAGTGTCCATACTTAACAGCTTCCAGCCCAAGGAGGAGGATGTGTTGAATTCATCAGGTAATGTGCGGATGTGTGTTATCGTGTTTCTCCTTACCGCGTCATGTATTGTGGTAATTATTTCTGAAACGGTTTTGTCTTTGTGTTGCAGTGATTCCACTCCCAGAAGAGTTTGAGCTCCAAGGCTTTTTGGCATTGAGGCCTGCATTAAGGTAACTTGATCTTTATTATCATATTATAAGTGGAAGCCTTGGTACACTTAAACTGAAACCAAGGAACCTTCTGAGAGCTTGAAGTAGTGTTTTCTTGACGTCCAACATCTACACAATATTCTTCTGGCCCATTTTTTACTTTAGTACTTTCATTGCTAGACTACATATTCATCTAATTAAAATAATATTTTTGCATTGCTTAAATAGCACTTATTAGGCTTGTGTGTTATGCCAATATACACATCATCCATCCACCAGGTGGCAGAAACCTGTTCAAGTTGTGTTGGCTAGGTGTTGATGTCTCAAGAAGGATTTCAAACTAGCTTGTCACGGTTACATGTTGCCATAAAAAGAAAGTGAATAAAGGACAAATTGCTTACACTAAACATTTTGACAAGCAGCACGTAGGTGTCGTGCTTAGCACATCCTCCTCACACTAAGAAGACCCTGGGTTTGAGGCTTAGGTTCAGATGTATATCCTTGTCGAGTTTGCATGTTCTCTGCATGTTTGCATGGGCTTCCTCTGGGTACTCTGGTTTCCCTCCACAATCACAAGTCATGTGTATTAGACCACCTTGCTGTTTCAGATTGCCCTGAGGTTGGACGGGAGTATAAATGTTTTTGTGTTGTCCTTGCGATTGTCTGATTTGCTGTTCAGGGTGTACCCTGCCTTTTGCCCCTTGTCAGCAGAGATAGGCTCCAGCCACCCCATAACCCGAATAAGATTGTGTGTGAGTGGGTAAGTTTATGGTCTCCCCTTTTAAGTGGATGTTGACTCATTCGTCCCATGATGTGCAAATTTAGTGACGTAGCCCTCAGGGAAAATAAGTTTGATGACTCTGGTTTATATTGTTGTGTCGCAAATCACATTCCTGTTGGTGTTTGTCTATGATTGTGTTGTTTATTTAGTTGACAGGCTGCTATTAAGTCTGCCACTTGCCCCCTGCGACCCTAATGGAGATGTGCTATACATGTTTCACACCGCATGAGCATCGACGGACTCGCAGAGTATACATTTTTAGATACCGTATTTGATGTGATAAGCGTCCAGGGCGCTTTAAAAATTGGAGTGGGTGGGTGCTAATTAACATATTACCAGCAGAGTGGAACAGTAAGTGCTTATTATTATCGAGGTGTAAAACATGAAAAATAACAGAATAAGAGTTTTACTGGTATTTGTGTTCATTTTGTGGTATCAACTTACATGAAAGCTAAAAATAAACAGAAAACAGCATCATTAAAAAAAAAAATACCCTCGACTTTCCCCTCCCAGTCTTTTTCTTCTTTTCCTTTTGGCTGTTCCTTTAAACATTTTCCCAGAAGTAAAATCGATCCAGTCAACACGAATGTCAACTTTAGCACATGGCATGTTGAACCAGTCAACACTAACTTGAACAAAAGCACATGGCCAGGAACGTGCTTAAATTTATGAAGTTAGTGAGCATGAGAACCAAGAATCTCCATGGACCATGATGTTTGCAGATGACCTTGTCATCAGTAGTGAGAGCAGAGAACAAGTGGAGGAAAATCTGGAGAGGTGGAGGTATGCCCTGAAAAGGAGAGGAATGAAGGTTGGCTTCAGTAAGACAGAATACATATGTGTGAACGACAAGGACCCAAGAGGAACAGTGAGGTTACAGGGAGCAGAGATAAAGAGGGTGGAGGATTTTAAGTACTTGGGCTCAACAATCAAGAGTGTGGAAAAGAGGTGAAGAAGCGTGTGCAGGCAGGTTGGAATGGTTGGAGAAAGGTGTCCGGTGTGATATGTGAGAGGAAGGTAATGGTAAGGATGAAAGGAAAAGTGTACAAGACGGTGATGAGGCCAGCGATGTTGTATGGGTTAGAAACAGTGGCCCTGGGGAAAAGACAGGAGGCAGAGTTGGAGGTAGCAGAGATGAAAATGTTGAGGTTCTCTTTGGGAGTAACGAGGATGGATAGGATCATAAACGAGTACATCAGAGGGACAGCACATGTAAAATGTTTTGGAGACAAAGGCAGAGAGGCTAGATTGAGATGGTTTGGACATGTACAGAGGAGGGATAGTGAGTATATTGGTAGTAGGGTGCTGAGGTTGGAACCACCAGGCAGAAGGTCTAGAGCAGGGGTGTCAAACTCGTGCCACAATGGGCCATGTGGCTGCAGGTTTTTGTTTCAACCAGGCAGCAGCACACCTGACTTGGCTCATGTAATCAAGTGATTTGAGTCTTCAGGCAGTTGATTGGTCAATCTGTGTGCTCTGTTCTTCATGGTTGTGACATGTCAAGATTCATGGATGTGGTGAAGGAGGACATGAAGGTAGTTGGTGTAAGAGAAGATGCAGAGGATCGGGTGAGATGGAGGCAGAGGATTTGCTGTGGTGACCTCTGAAGGGAACAACCGAAAGGAAAAGAGAGGAGTGAGCATGAGAATCGGGTGAAAAATACTCATTACTTTCTGATAGGTCCGTATCTGGCTCATCGCTCCATTCATTCAGAGCATCCCATAGTTTTGCTGTAGCAGTTTTTAATGGTTCATCGGTTATTGGACATTTACCAAGAGAACACAGCAAAATATTTTCCTTTTTTTTTTTTTTTTTTTTTTTTTTAAAAGCACGGCGGAACAATCAAATGTTTTTCATTATAGACATTCACCAGTGGCAGGGGAGTCTTGATATACCGTGTAAACTCACTTTTACAGGCAGTGAATGCCTCATTTTACGGTTACAGAGACTGATCCAGTAAAATTGGTTTGATCTACCATTTTGCTACCAGTGACCCGTTGACTAACCGAAACACAATTTCATGATCCAGGTTGCTCGACTTTTCTAAAGGTCACCAGGGCATCGCAGTTGGCAAAGACAGCTACATAGTCCATGCCCGTCATCAGAGGCTAATCAATTTGGGAAAGTGGGTAGCAGACAACCACCCCAGGTAAGTTGTAATTGTTTGCAAGCAAGATAGTCTTTGACAAGATTTCATTTTCTATCATAATTAATTTTATAAACCATATATAATAAAGTACACTTCTATCTGTCTGTACAGCCTCATCCAGTGCCACATTACTGATGGGCTACTTCTCTTCTTCACCAACATTCCTGAGTTGCCGGTAGAAGAGCCACTGGAAAAGGAGCCTTCTGTGTTACAAGAATCATTGAATGGTGAGCAAAATCCGAATGATGGCTCTTCGGGCCTCAAGTCGGTGCTTTCCATGGGGAAGAGTAGTGGTCTGGACAGCAATGAGAGGCCTGTGGTCACCTTCAAGGAAAACATAAAACCTCGTGAGCAAAACCGTAACCAGCAACACAGGGATGTTGGGAAGGAGCGATCCGGCTTCAGCAAGGGGAACGGAATGCCTCTGAAAAACGAGCAGAAGAAGGATGGTAAAAGAAAGAGTGAGGTTAAAAAGAATAGTCATGACAAAGTACCTGATGCAGGGAAACAGGTGAGGGGCTGTGATTTTTTTTTTTTTTTTCCTTCTTTTTTCTTCCCTTCTGGTATTTATATGCATTTCTAGTGGAATTTAGTGAGTTGGGTTTTTTTTTCCATACATGTCTTCTGTGAAGGTAAAAACTCAGGTGGAACTGAGGAAGACTCCGGTATCTGAGGCAAGGAAAACTCCGGTTACACAGACACAGACGACGTGCTCTTCTCAGTTTATCCCCATACATCACCCAGGAGCATTTCCTCCTCTTCCCAGCAGGCCAGGTACAAACAGTTAGTTGTGAAATGGTGTATAGATGCCATTAAAGACCTCATGGACATGTGTACATGTTGATTATTTTCCTTTATTTTACACCAGGTTTTCCTCCACCAGCTTATGTCATCCCACCCCCTGTGGCATTTTCAATGAACCCTGGCTTCACTTTCCCAACGGGTGTGTCTGTCCCCACCTCCTTCTTGCAGCCTGCCTCGCATCCTCAGTCTCCAAACCAGGTGCAGTCTGGAAAACCCTCACACATTCCCTACAGCCAGCAGCGACCTTCTGGCCCTGGGTCTCTCACTCAGGGGCCTCCTCAACCTCAAGCCCCACCTCAGCCCCAGCAATCACAAACAGCTCCTCCTCAGCCTTCCAAACAAGCCCTGCCACAGAGTGTGCAGCTTCAGGTGCAGCAACAGCAGCAGTCACCCTCCAAGCAGACCTCTCAGCTGGGGAAGAGCCCACCTCACCACACTGGCATGCAGCAGGTACCCAATTCTCAATCATTATACTATTGATTCAGATTTTTAGCTCCTGCCCACAAACTCAGGAGCTGGAGGAATGGGGTTGGTCTCTCTGTCACACTTAAGTTTCCAAACACTTACCTGCTATGTGTTGAAATTGGAGCTTTTAAACATGGAATGATTGTTCACTGCTATGAGGCTGAGTTTGTGTGTTAGTGACCTTGACATATTTTTCAAGGTCACCGAGGAAAAACTGTATTTGATTTATGAACACAGAAGCTAGGGCCTTCAAAGTTGCTATGCAAGTTCTACATTGGCATATTATATGGACTTGGTCCATTTGGCAGAGGAATCTGGACCCCTGTGGTTAATTTTATATAATGGTTACTATTCAGCTTTAGCAGTTTATGTAAAATTTCATGTGGGTTCTTAATTCGTTCTTGTTGTCAAGGATACAAGGTTTGTTACATGCAGCAATGTGACGAAAAAATTCCACTGATTTCAATTTCACTGATTTTTCACTGTTTTGACCATTTCACTCACTTTAATTGAATACCTTCAGACAAAGGTGATATATTTGGGGAAAATCAAAACACACGGAGGATTTTTAATCATCTGAACCCCAAAAATATCAACAAGTGTCAATTTTTTGTGGAGAGCTGAGTATTGTCCCATTTATCAGAAATGGCATCCTGTGGGTGTTTTGCATAATTGTCCGGTTCGACTTCTCTTCCTAAAAATGCAAGTTATTTTAGGGTTTTACCGCATGTGCCTCCCTTTTCAAGTCCTGGGCTTTGACCAGGCAATTCCACAGCCATATATCCTTCTTTTCAAGATCGTTAGTGGATCTGCTGGGGGTCCTTTTGGGTCATTATCTTGTTGAAAATTCCAGCACTTGTTCACCTTCAACTTTCAGACAGATGCCCTAACATTGTCGACATCTTCATCTTCCGCTTAATCTGGTGTCGGGTCATCGGGGCAGCGGCCTAAGCAACAAGATCCAGCTGTCTATCTTCTCAGCCACTTCCTCCTGCTTTTGCGGGGGACACACACACACCATGACGACACCGAGGCGTTCAGAGACCAGCCGAGAGGCACAATTCCTCCATCACGTTCTAGGTTGACCCTGGGGTCTCATCACTTTGTACATGTACATGCCTAGAACATCATACCAGGTATTCAAACCAGGTGCCTGGGCCACCTCAACTGACTCCTCTCAATGAGAAGCAGTATTTCTACTCTAAGCTCCTCCAGCATGGCTGAGTTTCTCATGCTATCCCTAAGGGAGAGCATCGCCACCAGGCTAAGGAAGATAATTTCAGCCACTTGTATCTGTGATCTTGTTCTTTCGGTCACTAGCCAGTGCTCATGAACGTAGATCAAATGGTAAATTAAGCGCTTTGCTTTGCGGCTCAGCTTCCTCTTCACCACGACGCACCAGTACAGGCTCCGCTTTACAGCAGAAGCTGCAACGATCCACCTGTTGATTTCCTGCTCCAGCCCTCCCCCACTCCTGAACAAGACCCCGGCATATTTGAACACCTCCACTTGGGGCAGGACCTCATTCCAGACTCAGGATGCATTCCACCCTTTTTCGACTGAGAACCATAGCCTTGAACTTGGAGGTTCTGATTCTTGGACGTGACTCACTCCAATTAGAGCTCAACGTGCTGGATTTTTGACGATGCCTCTATTGCAGGTCTCTCTCTGTTTGTAGAGTCATGCATTGAATATTCACTCATTTCAATTGCGTTGGCTGATGGCTGCCCAACCTATGTACAAGTCTTGAAGCCAATTCCATTTTATATCCCATTAAAAAAAAAAAAAAGAAACGGAGTATGTTATGTTTTCGGAGTGGTTTTGCACTCAAGGTTTCCACACAATAACTTGAGCAAAAATGCTCAGATTTCAATGAAAGTAAACACATTTGTTCTCCAGGCTCTGCAATGAAACCTTATTTAAAACAAGGTCACAATTTCATGGTCATGATGACCTTTTTATGTATTTTGACTAAGTACAGTTGGCCCTCTACTTACGAACACCTCTGAATACGAAAAATTCAGGTCACGAAAAACATTTTCTTAAATTTTCGTCCTCTGTATACGAAAAAACCTCTTCTTAGGAAAAGTGCCAAAAGCGCCATTCAAACAATGCGCGAGTTGCTCTAATTGGCTGTCTCCCAACATCCCGCCTCGCTGGCCTCCCGTTGGCCAGGAGGGAGCTGAACTGTACCCATTCCTGTACCCATACTTCCTGTTTGTCACCCTCTGTGAAGGAGAGTTGAACAGGACTGTTGGCTCGTGAGTTTTTTTTTTTTTTTTTTTGAGAGTGATCATTGCATCGTTATATTTCGTTGTCCATCATGGACCCCAAGAAAGTGATTCCCAGTGACACCGAAAAGAAGAAGCGGGCTCCGTTTCAATTGAAGTGAAACAGGAGATGATCAAAAAAATACCAAAGTGGGATGCGGTTGAGCGAAATTGTAAAGGACTATGGCTGAAACCTCTCTACGAACGGGACAATATTGAAGGAGACCTTAAAAGCAGAGATATAGTGACGGAGGCGATTATTTCGGAACTATATTGAAGCAGAAGGAGACCTTAAAAGCGGAGATAATAGTGACGGAGGCGATTATTTCGGAAAAAGCAACCGCCATATTTAAGGACCTCGTGAAGGAGGGTGGGGGTGAGGGCTCTTAAGACCAGCAACCCCCGGACTTTAAAGCGTTGCATGGGTGGTTTGAGATTTAAAAAACGGTAAATAATTTTAATTTACTTTTAGCACGTGTTTCATACATATTTCATACGAAATTGGTGTACTACTTTAATTTTTAAATAATTTTTTATGGGGTAGTCTTGGGAGCCTTGGAACGAATCACGCGTTTTACATTTAAAATTCACCTCTACTTACGAAAACTCCAGGTTACGAAAAAGGCACTGGAACGGATTAATTTCGTAAGTAGAGGGCCAACTTGGTTTCTGGACAATAGTGGAGTAATAATACAATACAGTGTATTATGCTCCCTCTGGGGTCCATTATTCTTGGTGTAATAGTAGTTGAAGGCTAAACAGTTTATAATGGCTATTTAATGGGCTGTGTTTCCTGCAATCCAAACGAAATAACGTTTGTTAGAATATTCAAGGACTAATTCTTATAAATCAAAAATATTGTTCGATGGACCTGCTCCATAGATAATATGGAATCTTTTCTTAAAAATAAAAAAATCAAAAAAATAATTGAGATAAAAGTACTGCACTCGAATTCCCACAATCTTAAGGCCAGGCTTAACTACCTTCATTTTGTCCTTCACCACATCCATAAATCTCTTCTTGGGTCTTCCTCTAGGCCTTCTGACTGGTGGTTCCAACCTCAGCATCCTACTACCAATATACTCACTATCCCTCCTCTGTACATGTCCAAACCATCTCAATCTAGCCTCTCTGACTTTGTCTCCAAAATGTCTTACATGTGCTGTCCCTCTGATGTACTCATTCCTGATCCTATCCAGCCTCGTTACCCCCAAAGAGAACCTCAACATTTTCATCTCTGCTACCTCCAGCTCTGCCTCCTGTCTTTTCCTCAGTGCCACTGTTTCTAAATCATACATCGCTGGCCTCATCACCGTCTTGTACAGTTTTCCTTTCATTCTTGTCGATATCACACACTTTTCTCCAACCATTCCAATCTTCCTGCACTCGCTTCCTCACCTCTTTTCCACACTCTCCATTGCTCTGGATTGTTGAGCCTAAGTACTTAAAATCCTCGACCTTCTTTATCTCTGCTGCCTTTAACCTCACCGTTCCTCTTGGGTCCTTGTCGTTCACACGCATGTATTCTGTCTTACTAAGGCCAACCTTCATTCCTCTCCTTTCCAGGGCATACCTCCTGGGGGGGCTCATTGGAGGAGGGCGCTTATTATGGTGAATACTGTGTGTGTGTGTGTGTGTGTGTGTGTGTATATGTGTGTGTATATATATATATATATATATATATGAGTGTACACACGCACAGTCGGCCCTCTTTTTACGAAATTAATCCGTTCCAGCACCTTTTTCGGAACCTGGAGTTTTCAAAAGTAGAGGCGCATTTTACATGTAGTCACTATTGTGATTCGTTCCAAGGCTCCCAAGACTACCCCATAAACCCTTTGAAAATTATAAAAGCATAGATTTTCAGGTATTTACTTCATTTTGCCCATGTCGTCTTGGCAGAATTATAATCTTACAATGACCATGGCACCGGGAATAACTTTCACCGGGAATCGCGCGCGTGTGTGTGTGGTGACCATGTCTTCTCAGCAGGGTTATAATCTTATAAATGTTTATAGAAGGTTAAAAGCCTGAGCCATAAACTACAGTTGGAATGACACACAAACATGTACACTGTTCACACACAAAGTTGGAATGACAGCGTCATCCCTTCCTAACCAATAGGAGGCCAGCGGGTCTGGATGTTGAGAGAGAGCCAATGGGAAGGAGCTGCATCATCCCTCCTAGCCAATGGGAGGCCAGCGGGGCGGGATGTTGGGAGACAGCCAATGAGAGCAACTTGTGCATTGTTTGAATGGCGCGTTTGGCACATTTTGTAAGAAGAGGTTGTTTCGTGCACAGAGGACGAAAATTTAGGAAAATGGTTTTCGTAATCTGGATTTTTCGTATTCAGAGGCTTTCGTAAGTAGAGGGCCAACTGTATACAGGTCCTTCTCAAAAAATTAGCATAGTGTGATAGTTAATTCTTTTCTGTAATGTACCGGTAAAAATTAAACTTTCATATATTTTAGATTCATTGCACACCAACTGAAATATTTCAGGTCTTTTGTTGTTTTAATACTGATGATTTTGGTATACATGAAAATGTACTGTAAAAAATTAGTATATCATGAAAAGGTACTCTAAACGAGTTATTAACCGAATCATCTGAATGAACCAATTAACTCGAAACACCTGCAAAAGATTCCTGAGGCTTTTTAAAAACTCCCAGACTGGTTCATTACTCAGAACTGCAATCATGTGTAAGACTGCTGTCCATAAGGCCATCATTGACACCCTCAAGCAAGAGGGTAAGACACAAAGAAATCTCTGAGCGAATAGGCTGTTCCCAGAGTGCTGTATCAAGGCACCTCAGTGGGACGTCTGTGGGAAGGAAAAAGTGAAAGAAGGACCAATTGCAGACCTTGGGGGACCTGTGGAATCAGTGGACTGAGTCTGGTGTAGAAACATCCAGAGCCACCGTGCACAGGCGTGTGCAGGAAATGGGCTACAGGTGCCGCATTCCCCAGGTCAAGCCACTTTTAAAGCAGAAACAGCGGCAGAAGCAGCTGACCTGGGCTACAGAGAAGCAGCACTGGACTGTTGCTCAGTGGTCCAAAGTACTTTTTTTGGATGAAAGCAAATTTTGCATGTCATTCAGAAATCAAGGTGCCAGAGACTGGAGGAAGACTGGGGACAAGGAAATGCCAAAATGCCTGAAGTCCAGTGTCAAGTACCCACAGTCAGTGATGGTCTGGGGTGCCATGTCAGCTGCTGGTGTTGGTCCACTGTGTTTTATCAAGGGCAGGGTCAATGCAGCTAGCTATCAGGAGATTTTGGAGCACTTCATGCTTCCATCTGCTGAAAAACTTTATGGAGATGAAGATTTCATTTTTCAGCACGACCTGGCACCTGCTCACAGTGCCAAAACCACTGCTAAATGGTTTGCTGACCATGGTATTACTGTGCTCAATTGGCCTGCCAACTCTCCTGACCTGAACCTCATAGAGAATCTGTGGGATATTGTGAAGAGAAAGTTGAGAGACACCAGACCCAACACTGGATTTGCTTCAGGCCGCTATTGAAGCATCCTGGGCCTCCGTAACACCTCAGCAGTGCCACAGGCTGATTGCCTCCATGCCACGCCGCATTGAAGCAGTCATTTCTGCAAAAGGATTCCCCACCAAGTATTGAGTGCATAACTGAACATAATTATTTGAAGGTTGACTTTTTTTTGTATTATTAACACTTTTTTTTTTTTGGGTCGGATGAAATATGCTAATTTTTTGAGATAGGGATTTTTGGTTGTTCTTTACTTTTTTGCCATAATTATCAACATAAAAACAATAAAAGGCTTGAACTACTTCAATTGTGTGTAATGAATCTAAAATATATGAAAGTCTAATGTTTATCAGTACATTACAGAAAATAATGGACTTTATCACAATATGATCATTTGTTGAGAAGGACCTGTATATAATATCATATTTATATTTTATCAACAAATATCACTGTAAAAATTTAAGTTTTTTTTCATCATTCCTACATTTTACTACATTAATACTGCATTAATGAGTATGACTGGTTATAGAATGTGTTTAAGAAACATATTTTAGCGCATGTAATAGATACATAATATTTTACCTGCGGTTGATCATTCGTGCATGTAATGATACATAGGGTTTTACTTCCGGCAACAGAACTCGGGGATTATCTTGATTCGCGGGAGGGGCCGGAACCAAACCCCCGTGAATAACGGGGTCCAACTGTAAATATCTTCTATTTGAAATCAATATGCTGAATTTTATTCTTTTAATATTGCAATCAACAGAGTCACAATGTTTCTTCAACATATGAACTTTTAATATTGCAGTCTACAACTAGCACATACCTTTGTCACACTCCGTGCTGTTGCTGGTGGTTTATAATTAACTTGTATTTGTTCGAAAATGTCAGTAAATGTGGTGTTCAATTCGAAATGCATTTATTTATTTATTTTCACATTGGAACCTTTATTGACAGATAATAGTTTGTTTTTTTGCCTCAACATTGTCCCCTTCCATCATGCTTTCTGCCTTTTATTGTTGACGGTACTGGCCAATGAGAATCGCTGTTTCACCAAACTGGTGAAATTGACCAATCACAAGGCACGGTTGATACTGATTTTGCTTCAGTCACTTTTTACTATGGTGTATGATAGGGGACATGTGTTTTTTCAACACAACCGGTTGATATATTTTATTTAGTTTCTGTGAATGCTCAGGCAGGATTTTTATGTACAATTTCGGCCCAACCACACGTGTTGCCGCCAACAAAGATATTTTTAAGGCTAGCCTAATGTCGTAAATCTAAATAAATGGAAAGGAATCCGACCTCTCCTGGGAGTGTGTGAATGGATGCAGAATTAGTATTAAGGCCTGGATGGCCAATCATATGTCAGCAGTCAGGATAAAATTTTCACACCAGAAGCTGCATGAATCGGTTTCGGATTGTCTGTTGAAATTTTGTGGTTCTTGGAGACTCTTTTCCATCAAACCGTCTGCCCATAGGGTGACTTTGCTGGGGCTGCCAGTCCTGCACAAATCGTTAGTTGCTTGTCGTCTGTGCTGCTTGTTGGTGAATTTTGCCTGATTTTATCCCCAATGTTTTTGTATACTGGCCTGATGTGTGTGGGTCTTTTTTTTTTTTTTTTTTTTTTTTTTTTTTTTTTTTTGGCTCTAGGAGTGTTGGGTGATCAATTACTAAGTTATTGCGATCGTAGAGGAGCCATTTTGTTGTATCATTTGGCCAATTGCATGTCATCAGTGTTGCAATTTAGCAGAAACAGATTTTTAGCCCCACAAACATATCCATAATATGTATGATATAGCATATGTTTAACAATATTAAAGATTTGGCCTGTTATAATGCACACACGCGCACACACACACACACACACAGTGTGTAAATGAACCGATATCAGACTGATGGCTGTATTCACTGGTCAGGTATGATGGTTTCTTCAGCATGTTGTTTCTCTCTCTTATGTAGCCATACATGCCTGTATCTGAGCAGGCTGGTCAAATGTGGAGCCAACACCAAGTCCCACCCTCGATGTCCAAGATGCCCATGCCCGTCAAACCGCCATTCTTTATGCCTGCACAGGACCACATGAAGCTCTTCGAGCACTCCATGCCTCCTGCTGTGTCCATGCAGCCTTCCCAGCCCAGTATGGAAAAGAAGATGAATTTCCAAGAAGTAAAGATGCAGGAATTTTACTGGGAGACACCATACCGGATGACGGAGAACAGGGGTGGCATAGTAGATCGAATGGGTAAACATCAGTCTGGAGTCTTCTGTCCAGAACAGGAGAACACACCTCGAGTTCCACCTTATGAGGTTTGTTCACGTTGCATTTTATGTTTACTTTGTTAATGATGGGTGTCATCACCTGCCAGTAGTATTTAATGTTATTATTATCACCTTTTAATATTGAACCTGAAATCATAAATTTAAGTTTTGCACAGTAATCTTGATATCGGGACAGGTTTTTAATTGAGGTATTTAATTCAGGTTATTCTAGGTCAGTGTGCAAAGTGAAATCACACGGCACATCAGTGTCAAACAAAATTTATTTATTTGAATGGGGATGATAACCTAGACACCCTGTTAAAGAATTACATGTCAGGTAGCTCAAAGAACAATTTTGTTTGTGTTTGGGGATAAATTAGTGGTAGAACCTTCCAAATTAGCAGAAATATTTCAAAACTTAATGACTGTATGCAGTAAATATTATGTTTATGGAAGTATAAGGACAATGGCTGTGGTAGTACAATGGAGACTTAATTTTAATGTTGTCACTTCAAATTGAAACAAGACGATGCAACACACACCCACATACAGTGGTGCCTTGACTTACGAAATTAATCTGTTCCCAGGGCGAGCTCGTAAATCAAAATGTTAGTTAGATAAAACAAAAATTCCCATCGGAAATAATAGAAAACCAATTAATTTGTTCCAACCCCCTCCCAAACTTGTATAACCTGCCACAAACGCATATGTTTGACCTAATGTATTAAAGATAAACATGGAAAACAATATGTATTTCATCATAATAATGCATGTACATTAATCTTAATAGTAATCATTAATAATCAGTAAGAATAATAAAACAAGAATAAACAATAAGTCAACTAATGCTTTCGATCATTGACTGCAGCAAAGATGTCACGTGGGCGGGCATGAGGTGGTGTTTAAAAGAGAAAGAGGAGGAGGACAATTTTGTGCATGGGCACGCTATGAATGCCAATGAAGAAAGGCTTGTGGTGAGCTCTTACAAGGCCAGTGCTTCTGAAATAGTGCAGCGTGTTCCCCTTGGGGGGTACGGTGTGATGCCGGAGGGGTGTGTGCGGGGGTGCGCGCGTATGACCCTGGGGAACATGCTTTTTTTGCCATACTATACTAGAATTAAGTGTAATTGTGCATCCTCTGCAGTAGGTGGCAGTGGTGCTGTCACTGTTCCCTATGGTGAAGGAAAAAGCACTGAGCAAACGATATGAACTGCAGTAAACACTTTTTATAGTCGTGTGTGGGGTGCTTTTTTGGGTGGGTGGGTGGGGGGGGGGGGGTGAAATGAAATGTTTTTTCTTTCTTCCTATAGGGGGCATCACAGAAAATAATTGAGAAGCACTCCACAAAGTGTTCTCGGTGCACAGAGGAATGCACACAGAAGAATATACAGCTAATGTGCCCGGAAAAGCCATTTCCCCAGCAGAGCACCTAAATCAAAATTTTGCTGGTTGGATGGGGCAGATTTTTGGGGGGATTCAAGCTCGTACCATGGAAAATTCGTTATAAAAGACTACAAGCCCAAGGCGCTGCTACATGCCCGTCGGCGTTGCCAGCTCGTTCTGCTGCTTTGCAGTCTCGGCCTCTGGCTTCAGCAAATTTTTTCAGTCAAAATTATTTCTGCCCGCTAACACCCATGGTTTATATATTAGAAATTCTCCAAACAACCCATACAAAAGGAATAGTCTTATCTTTTAATAAATGTTTTATCAAGGCAAGTATGGTTCGATTCTCTGCAGTAAAAACAAGTGGAACTACTTTTTTCAGACTGTCTGGTGCTCCTCTTTCTTAAAGGGCTGTCTCTCTCTCTCTCTCTCTCTCGCTCTCCCTTCACTTTCCTGTCTCCTTCCTTTCCTCTATGCTTCATCTCTCACTAGGACAACAAGAACTCCCCTCTTCTTCCTCCAGACCTGTTAAAAACTCTGGCAGACTTTGAGGAGGAGGAGGAGTTGGTGTTTTCTAAGCCTCATGATTTCTACCAGGCCTTGGCCGGCCCTCTTAATTCTGCTCCTGGAAGAAACATGTTTGTATGTCTTTTTTTTCCCCTTCCTTTCCCTCTCCTGTTTCTTTAGCAGGGCTTTTTATTCCTGTCTGCTTATCACCTCTGCTTCAGCTGCTTTTTGATGTTAATGGTAGTTGGGGCAGTAGAACAATGCTTGAGGTTTAATAGGTCAGAGCCCAACTAATTCCAAAACCCAGTGTCTACAGCTGTGTGTAGGGATGTACCGATCCTCGTTCTCTTCTAATATAAAGCCAAGCGCTGATGCTGATCCAAAGCAGACTTTCACACTGTAATGATTCTACTTCTATAGTAAGGGACAATTGCTCAATATAGACAGTGCAATTTGGATCTGAGGGTTAGCCTTTTCTTTTTCCATCATTAATATACCAGCAATGCTGATTTGTGAATAATGATGTGAATGTACAAATATTCTCATAAGCTAGAAAATAAAGGAATGTCCTCGTAGCTGTTCAAAGGAAATTACGGCCAAACCTAATAAAAGCTTGCATACATAGTTTCTGTTCTTATTCAAAGGCTATAAATTAGAGCAGTTACTCCACCCACTGGAGGCGACATTGTAGTGTTCGGCGTTCACTTTTTTCATATGCATGGGTACAAGTTTTCTGACATGTGCCGGAAGCTCTGGTTTTTCAGGACTGAATTTAATAATTTTTCCAATTCGTGTAAGTCCGTTGAGATTTTTTTTTTTTTTCTTCTTTTTTTGGGGGAGGAATCATAGGGCTTAAATAATAATTAAAAACACACTAAAAACCTTAAATTTGCAATTCAAGCAATCACGTTGCTAAAATGTGTGTGAATGAAAGAGGTGTACACATCATCTGCAACCAATCAGCTGGCGGGAAAAACAAAAGCTGTGTCATTTGAATCGTGTGCCAGTAATGCATGTGCGTAATTTTCAGGGTCTGCCACGAATTCAGTGCTTCTCAAGTCGTGCCCCCCTCATGATCCTGGAGAACATCTTTTTTTTTTGCCATACTGTACTAGAATTAAATTTATTATTGTTTTTAAATTATTGAATGTTTTATATTTTTAATGTTAATAAGGATACAATGTTATGCAGAGGTCTATTAATAACAATTTTATAGACAAATAATAGTATTTATGGGGGGGGGGCATCACAGAAAATAATTGAGAAGCACTGCGCTAATTTAAAAACATTAAATCCCCACTTCATGTTAAACTGCGTCAGACTGTTCAGGTTTTTCAAAATTTCCAATTTGCACCTATGTAGCTGTACAGGGGCTCACTTGTGTTAATGTACGTCAAGAGAATCACATGCAGGGAAGAACAGAGAAGTGCTGGTTTTGTTTCATTCAGCAGGTAAATAGTTTAATGTCTGTATCCTGTTATCTGAGTGGCATGGTGGTGTCATGGTTAGCACGTCAGCCTCACAGCAAGAAGGTCCTGGGTTCGATACCCAGCTTGGGCGGTTCTGTGTGGAGTTTTCATGTTCTCCCCATGCCTGTGTGGGTTTTCTCCGGGTCCTCCGGTTTCCTACCACAGTCCAAAAACATGCACTGTATGTTACTTGGCTCTTCCATTCGGTGTGAGTATGAATAGTTGCATGAGTGTTGGCTTTGTGATGGCCAGGTGAGCTATCCAGGGTGTACTTTGTCCTTGCCCAGAGTGGGCTGAGATGGGTGCCTGCAACCCTAATTACCCTAATTTGGTTTAAGTGGTTTAGAAAATGAATGATACTGTTATTTTCATTAACATAATCACTTGTTTTATATGAACTGGGAATTTGATGTCCTATTCTCATGATTTCGTGGACTCAGGAGTGACACAGCAGCCTTTTGAAATTGGCTCAAACTCAAAAATGTAAGAACCACATGATAATGAAAATATGTCGCATATATTAGTTGAAAGGCTTGTGAAGACAATTTCACACTAAAAGAATGTTGGTGTAATGCAGTAGTCACCCTGTCAGTATTGGGTTGGCACATCTGTGGCTGGTTGTCATCATGGTTGTTTTTTTCTGCCAAAAGTGTTTCAACTTGTTATAGACATTTCACCTTACAAGCATGGTCATGTTGCCTGTACTGTTTTTTGTTTTTTTAAACAGTTACCAAACCAGTCCAGGCTGGACAGTGGGTCAGAAGTAATGGGTCAGTCTTCCCTTCTTCACCGTTCTGTCTTTCCAATTCAGGTAAATCAACAATCCACCTGATGAAAAAACCCATCACAGCATGAGGAATTATTTAATTGGAACACTAGATGGCAGCACAATCTATCGAAAAACTTAAGTAATCCGGTGCAGTTTTATTTCTTTTCCAGTCTTTCTCTGAGAAATTGGTCAATGATTAGCAGCACAAGCTCTGGAACGCAGCAGTCTGTTAGTGTTGAGCACGAATTGTTTATGATTAGCGGTATTATTAACAGACACAAAGGATGCATTGCTCTCCCACTGATTACAATGCTAGCATTTGCTGGTTTTTCCAGGAGAACTACCAAAACAACAGCATCTTCAGTGAGGCATATGGTAAAAATATGGTGAGTACATCAAAACCTGATGTACCCATGATGCACCAGGAACCCTCCCTGTACTCACTGTTTGAAGGAACTCCATGGTCACCCTCTCTTCCTGCTAGCTCAGGTATATTCTCCTTCTTGGCTGCTTCTCTGTAGAGGTTTCTTTTTAATCGAATGTCCAATGCTGTTGAAGAGCTGCTTGCTAGTCACCTGACAGACTAAAAAATATTCCCTTCAAATGAATATTCTGTCCACCTTCTCGTGATATTGTGTGATATAGGAGTATAACTGTGTTGGCAGATCACTCGACCCCAGCTAGCCAGTCACCTCACTCATCCAACCCAAGCAGCCTGCCATCATCACCTCCAACTCACAACCATGGTGCTGTGCCCTTTTCCAATTTCGGGCCCATAGGCACACCAGACAGCCGCGATCGCAGAACAACCGACCGCTGGAAGCCTGAAAAGACTGGTACTGTATACTCATTAAAGTGCATTAATAATTATTAATTTTTCAGTCGTTAGAACAAGCTGTTCAATCCGGGCTCCCTTTTCCTCTGTAGGTGTTGGGGGATTTGGGCTGGACTACTTGCCTGCTGGCTCATCTGCCCCAGAGCAAAACAGCTGGCACCAAAATGCCCCCTCCAATAGCTGGGCAGCACAGGATATGCCCATGGACGACTCATCCACTGTCCTCCTCGACAGCTTCAAGGTAACGTTTTTCAGTCACATGACCAGTGGATTTGTGTCTGCTAATTTGTAATCTGCAATTCGTACTTGCAAAAATAATAATAATTAGAATGGAGCATGACATTCACTGAGTCTCTGTGTGTCCTCAGTCTATCTGGTCAAGCTCAATGATGCAGCCAGGCCCTTCTGCGCTGGAGCAGCTCCTCATGCAGCAGAAGCAGAAGCAGCAGCGCGGACACGGCGCTATGAACCCGCCGCACTGAAAGGCTCTATGAAGCGGGTGCGAAGCACTTGTGCGAAAATGAAACCGAAGACAAAGAAGAGGTGCAAAACCGCGAGCTCCATTCGGAAATTTGTTTTCCGGCGTTAATCTGCGTGTGGAGGCTGGAGACGGCGGCCGGCGTGAACCGACACGCTCCAAAGCAACCGCTCGTCTGAGCGACAGGGGAGGTGCAAGCTTCTCCTCTCTTTCTCTCTGTCTCTCTGTCTTTTGCCTTTCTGCGCCTCGAGGGCAAGGAGGGTATGAAAAAAGCACCTGATATACCGCACTGCTCAGCATGTAGCCGCTGCAGAACCGGTCACATGGAGGGCGACTTTGAGGGATCTCCCTCAGTGATCACCACTCTGCTTCCTTTAAGGGACAAAAAAAAAAAAGAATTAAAAAAAAATACTCGTGTTTCTTTTCGGCTCTGGATGCTGAACCAGATCTCGACAAAACCACCTGCTTTTACCTGTTTTGCAGGACTGATTCACAGCACATTGGAGAGAATGGTGTGTGTGTGTGTGTGTGTGTGTGTGTGGGAGGGGGGGGGGGTGTGTATGGATAGGAAGAAATGGAAGGCTGACCAGAAGGACAACCATATTAGCTTGGATGAGGGCTCTGTAGCTAGAGTAGGAAAGATGTATAAGAATAAAGTGCGACGTATATTACAGTCGGTGTCTGTACACAGGCGTGGTTGCACATCTATTGGAAGGGTTTTGTTTGGTTGGTGGGGGGGAGGCAATTACCGTCTGCTCTTCTGGAAATGGAACCGCACCATGATATTCTAGCTTAACCATGAATCTAAAGGAGGTAGGTAGGGCTTAGATTATTGCTATTGAGTGTAGTATCATTAGCATACATGCAAGAGATTGCATTTAACAATACTGTATTTTGTGACTTGTTATGTAGCAGTTTTAGCTTTGAGACAATATTGAATTAATATGTTCAGTAGTTTACCGCTTAAGGGGAGCCTTATATATATATGATACTCCCCGTCCCTTAGCGCTTTTCTTGTTTTCTTGAGTAATGCTTTTTTCCTTGCTTGTGAAGCAGCTCCATTTTGTTCTGCTTTTCAAAGCCCCTTCAATGTCCACTGAGCTTTTTTTTTTTTTTTTCCTTTTTTTTCCCCTGTGCCTCGTCAGTGTTTGTAGTATATAGCTCTCGCTTTGCGGGTTTTTTTTTTTTTTTTTTCTTATTTTTTTTCTTCTCTCTTTTGGAGGATTCACCAACGTCATGGTCGGCAGTGTCTTGAAGATTAAAAAAAAAAAAAAAAAATGAAATAAAACGGGTCCAGCATAAACGCTGCTGGTTCAGCATTGTGTGTATGTGGGGGGTGGGGGCACAAGTTGAAGGAGCTGTTCTCTGAACGAAGGGACGGTGACGTTTCAATCACCACTAACTGTAAACTGATCAGAGGAAAACTTGTTTTAGTTATCACTATTTTTATTTAAAGAAAAGTCTCTGTGCCGTTCTTTAAAATGGCATCCATTGTATAAATTGGAAAGAATGCGTTCCTCTGATCAGTCGTGGACATCCTGTGCTGTTGGCTCACTGGGTTTGTGACAGTTCTGGACAAGGTTGTGTCCCCACTCTTTCTGTTTTGAGGTTTGCTTTGTTTCTCTAGGCTGGTAAAACTAGGACTTTGTTCTTTTGGAACCATTTCCTGTCTGATTGAATCTGCTGAGATGATGTTTGGAAAATTAGACATGCAGCACTAAAAAACAAGTATAAAAATCCTTTGATGTAAAGGTTTCGTTTATGCCTCTGTTGAGAATTTCTGGCTGGAGGTCAGTGTTGGATAAGCTTTGACGTCTTTTTCTGGTTCCGGTATGTACCAGCTTTTTGAAAGGAAGGTTGAAAGAAGGAAAGAGAAGGACAGTGTCATGTCTGAAGGGAAAGCACATTTTTATTTTCATCCAGAGACTTTTATTGAAGACGACTTTAAATGATATCTCTATCTGCTGTGTGATTGTGCTTCTCGTTGCATTTAAAATTGTATTTAAAAGATTTAAAGTGGCATAATAAACAAGCTAAACTTTAAGGAAAGAATTATTTTATAATTGTATTAAAAGATCTACGAGCACAGTGAGGCTTTAGGCAGTCGCTCTCTACCACCGGAACATCACAGTTACATACACGCCACTCGACTCGCCGTGTTATCCAGTTGGCTCTGAAGGTTCTTCTCCTGAAGCCCTGCTGATCACTGCGTAATAAATGTGAATAACGTAGCCGGGCACTTTTTTCCCCTGACAGCGGCTACATTAACAGTGGCAATATTAACATTCCAGTAGATGTCAACGAAACAACCAGCTTTTTACAGCCATTTTACACCGAAGTCGACCCTGACACCCATCCACTTTTATTTCTTTTCTTTTCTTTTCTTTTTTTTTTTTTTTTAAAGAACCTTGAAGTCTGCATGAGAGTCAAGTTCTATGTAATTTATAGTCAAGCAGATATCCAGCATATTCACAGGATTTGTGATTATTTTTTTAAACCCCCCCTCCAGAGGTTAGATAAGGTGATATCTCCTCCCGAGACAGGCTTGATTTATTGTACTTGCCTCTTTTGACAGACATGAAATGCTGAAATTGGCTCTGCCTTCAATAAAGTATATTAAAAAAAATCCTTTATTTGGGGTCATTTGTTCAGATTTGAGGTGCATTTTGATGTACAGTGGTACCTTAACTTAGGAAATTAATCCATTCCGAGGGCGAGCTCGTAAGTCAAAATGCTCTTTAGATAAAACAAAAATTCCCATAGGAAATAATAGAAAACCAATTAATTTGTCCCAACCCCATCACAAACTCATATAACCTGCCATATTTGACCTTATATGTCTGTCTTCCTTTCGGCTTTTTCCCTTTTACTCGGGAGTCGCCACAGCGAATCATCTGATTCGCATGTTTGATTTGGCAGAGGTTTTTACGTCGGATGCCCTTCCTGTCACAACCCTTTTTAGCAAGGGACAGAAACACACTGACGACTTTGCAGCTCCTCTTTACGAAAGTCGGCAATGGTTCTTTTACATGTCTCTCACCATAGACAGTGACAGACATGGCCCGCCTTTGATAACCCAGTTAGCCGCACTACGGGGGGGGGGGGGGGGGGGGGGGGGGGGCATATTTGACCTAATATATTAAAGACAAATATGTAAAAACAGTAAATATTTCATAATACATGTACATTAACCTGAATAATAATTAATAAATTATAAAACAAGAATAAGCAATAAGACTACTAACCCTTCTGATCATAGACTCCGGAAAAGATATAACATGGGTAGACATGAGGTGGTGTGTAATGGAGGTGGAGGAGGAGAATTTTGTGCATGTCTATGCTACGAATGCCAGCGAGGAAAGGCTCGTGGTTGGCTCCCACAAGGCCAGTGCTTCTCAAATAGTGGGCCCAATGAGGGTGCATATGACCCCGAGGAACATGCTTCTTTTTTGCCATACTGTACAGGAATTAAGTGTATGTATCCACTACAGTAGGTTGCAGTGGTGCTCTTACTGTGTTCCCTATGGTGTAGGGGAAAGAGCACCGAGCAAACGACAGAAACCCAGTTGTGCTGGGTGGTGTGAAATGCCCCCCCCTTTCTTCTTTATAGAGGGGTTGTCATAGAAAATAATTGAGAAGCACTGCACAAGGCGTTCTTGGAGCGCGGAGGAATACATGTGAAAGAGTATGAGGCTAATCGGCCCGGAAAAGCCATTTCCCCAGCAGAGCTCGTGAATCAAAATTTTGCTTGTTGAATGTGGCAGGTTTCTGGGGGGGTCGAAGCTCGTAACTTGGAAAATTCATTATAAAAGACACTCATAATTCAGGGTACCATTGTACATGCTGTGTAAGTCTAAAGCTGTTTTTTGGGGGGGTGGGCAGGCAACTGAGCAGCACATTGATCTACATGATAATGATGATGATGATGAAGCTGTCCTCTTTTGGGAACACCAGAACTGCCACAGAAATAGGATACTTGAGCTCTTTTCCTCCTCTTAGGATAGAAGTGGTTGTTTTAAGGTGGGAATTGAGCCCCTGAGAGCAAAGATCGTAGCCCATGGAATGTATAGGAAATGTCGCAGCATTGCGAAAAAAATAACGACGAGCATTCAGTTAAACATGAATGAGCAGATCTGGTCTGGTGTCCTCGTTAAAATACTGATAGTGTGTTTTCCATGTCCTCTGTTAACTGAAGAAGCTCTTTTTCAGGTATGTGTTTTTTGTCCCCCCTTCCTTTCGATGTACAGACTCTCCACATGGGTACACATCTTGGATTTTGGACTGATTTACTAGTGCAAGAGCAATAGTGAAGTGTCCCTCTATAGGTCAAACTTGTAACACGACTTGGATTTCCAGCCGTATTCATCTGAAAGGTTGAACTCCTCTATACTTGACTCTTTGTCAGAAATGGACTTGGCCCACTGTTGCTTAATTATCAAGGAGCTCAATTAGTCCTGAAATACATTTGAAGTTTAATACCCATCTTCTAAGATTTTGGAAAAAACGTTGCCATCGAGTAAAACGTCATTGTCGACCCACAACATATTTAATGCGAAATGTGCTCTCCATTTCTCACAGGGTTCAAATACATTTTAATTTAAATCACTGTAACCCCAGTAAATGTATTTGGAATGAATAAAGCCAGGTGGATCATGCCTCACTTCATAGCTGCATTTATTATTTTGATCAATTTTAATTTATTGTGTTAAGTCTACAAGGGCAGTCAGGCTTTGAATTCAATCAGGCTAAAGTAAATGTAAACAGTGAACACACACACACACACACACACACACTGTCCAGTGGGCAGCCACACTATGGTTCCCAGAGAGCAGTTGGGCTAATGACGTGCGGTGCTCAAGATCAGTCATGAGGATGGAGGTGGGTGATCATTCCCTTCTACTGCAATCCATTTTTCCTGCTTGTGGATCGAACTGACTCTCGACTTGTTTAGTCACATCTGCTCCCAGAAAGATGTTTCATCACCCTGATATCAAAACAGCTCGCCAGGATGACTCCTACACAACCAATTACATGCACACACTGAGGGGCAATTTGGAACAGACAATTGGCCTAATGTGCATGTCAGAAGACTGGGAGGAAACCAGAGTAATCTGAGGAATGTCACTTAACAATATAAGACTATAAAATAATACACTTCACAATAACGCTCAACATTGATCAGTTATAAAATAATTTGCCTCACAATAACTCGACATTGTTCGGTTATAATAATATAAAATAATACACTTCACAATAACGCTCAACATTGTTCAGTTATAATAATGTAAAATATAAAATACACTTCACAATGTCTCATTGTTCAGTTATAATAAAATAAAATAATACACTTCACAATAACTCATCATTGTTCAGTTATAATATAAATTAATACACTTCATAATAACTCAACATTGTTCAGTTATCACAATATCAAACAATAAACTCACTATTTTCAGTTCATTCCTCTCAAATCCATCAAATTCTTCATCTTCAGTGTCTGAGTTTAACAGTTGCGCGAGTTCAATATAAAGCCTGGATCCCTCGATTATTTTTATTATATTTTGTTATCTATTATTCCCTCACGCAGATCAATAGACATGGAGATTGGAAATCTTTCAGGTTGTGACCTAAACCTCTCAGCCACACCCCCTTAAAGCTACAGCACAGCCATAGTAACAAACGTGGCGGTGCTCATTCGAGCGTATTTTGTTCATTACTGAACGGAGGTGATTACTTTAAAGGAGCTCTATCAGTGTAACGTTAAATTCAAGAAGATTAATCCAGGTCTCAGGACGAGAATTGTAAGAGTGCTTTATCCCGGTGATGAATGTCAGACTCTCATTAAGCCAGCTGAGCATCCTGAGATGCAGAAGCATACTCATAAAAAGACAGATGGTCCATTGAGATGGAGATCAGGTGGAAAAAGTCACGTATTATTTGGTGAGTCACATGACTATCACAGCAGTAATGCCAGTATTTGGACATAAAGCTCGGCTCCCTTTAACTTACAATCTGTTGACACTGATATCTAGCAGTTGGAGTTCTTTGGTTAATCCACCGGGAATGCTGGTCAGCTCTGAATTTGTTGGCTTCACTTGGGCTTTGATTGCTCAAGGGAAATTCAGCCTTGGAGTGGAAGCAGGGAATGTGCGACTCGGGCTCAACCTGAGCAACTGCAGCAACAAAGCAACAATGACATGGGCACCATGTGCTTGAATCAAACTTTAAGGTGTTTTCACAAAATATTAAAAGTGTCTGATCTTGTTCTGTCGAGGCATCGTACACTGCACAAGGTGTTTTCAGGGCGCGGAAGAATACACGTGGAAGAATATGAGGCGAATCGGCCCGGAAAAGCTATTTTTTGAGATTGATCTTTTTTGGTCCAGTGGCACCCCTAGATGACCACAAACACTGAATTCAGGCCACAGTATACTATGAAGACAGTGAAGCCTGGTGGCCTCAGCATCATGATAGAGGGATGTTTGTCATACGATGGTGTCGGGTCTGTTTATCATATCCCAGGGCTCATGGATCAGTTTGAATCCATCAGAACACTTGAAGAGGTCATGCTTCCTTACACTGAAGAGAAAATGGTCTTGAAATAGGTTCCAACAAGACAACGACCTCAAACACACCAGTAAATGAGCAACATTTTAGTTCCACACCAACAAGATTAATGTTATCAGGCAACCAGCCCAACCCATGGATCTTAACCCGATCAAAAACTTATTTGGTGACATCAAAAAAGCAGTTTCTCAGGACTGTGTTTGGTGCATTTGGTTGTAGGGTTTTCATTCTTTCCCGCTTGCTTGTGTGGGTTTCCTTTGGGTACTCCGATTTCCTCCCACAGTCCAAAGGCATGCACAGTAGGCTGGGCGTGAGTGTGAATAGTTGTATGTGTGTTGTCCTATGATGGTCCAGCGAGCTGTTCAGAGTCTGCTGAGATGGGGGCCATCCTCCCCGCGACCCTAATTCGGATTAAGCGGCTTTGAAAATGAAAGAAAAAAAAAAGATTTTTATACCTCAAGCTTCAACTGAAAAACGATAGCAGATCATCTGCTTCCTTACAGAAAAACCAGTGTGGGTTTTACCACATACATCAGCTGCCTTATCTTATTTCCGACTGAAGGAAAGTCTTTGAAACAGTTTTTGCATTAGTGTATTTCAGAGTGCCTATACGTGGAGTCACGGTTATTCAAGGAATAATAAGGCCCCTACAAAAACAGATTTTCCCCTCACTATACACACAATACAATAAAAATTTCAATTGACAGGCTGCCATAGCTCCCACATTTTCTGGGACATAAGGCGCATCAGACTATAAGACGCATCAAAGGATAACTCAACATTGTGCAGCTGTAACACACAAAATAGAAAATAATGCACTTCACAATAACGCAACATTGTTTAGTTATAATAATATCAATCAACTCAATTTTTCAGTTCATTTCTCTTCCACAAATCCATCAAATTCTTCATCTTCAATGGTGGGAGTTTGACAGTTGCACGAGTTGGACAAAAAGCCTTTTATTATTGATTATTATATTATTTTATTATGCTTTAGTATTTATTATTCCCTTGTGCATGGAGATCAATAGAGACGGAGATTAGAAGTCTTCTGAGTCATGACCTTCTCTCAGCCACGCCCCTCTAAAGAGACAGAGCACCAGTATTGTGTTCAATACCGAACAGAGATCATTACTCTTAAGGTGCTGTATCTGTGTAACTTTAAATTCAAGAAGGTTAATCCAAGGTCTCAAGAGGACGCCTGTAGCAGTGCTTTATCCCGATATTTGGACATAAAGCCTGGATCCCTCTAACTTATGATTTGGACACCAACATCTAGTGGTTAATCCATTGCAATGATGGCAAGCTCTGAATTTGTTTGCTTCACTTTGGTTTTGATGGTGTCAGTGAGATGGAGCCGAGCCCTCAACCACTCACAAGGCGCACCGGATTATAAGACGCGCCACCAACTCTTCTGATAATCAGAGGCTTTTTAGTGCGCCTTATGGTCTGGAAATTGCGATGGATGCTCCACTGCACACTTATTACTTCGCAGTGGCCCTCCGGTGAATGGCTGCCATTTGTATTACCATTATGAAACAGTGTCCTGCACAACCGTGTACTATTCATTGTGTTTATTCATTTTCTGAGCGAATGAATCCTAATTAGACTGGTGACCATTTGCACTTACTCTGGGAGACACCCTGAACAGCTCACTCGGGCAATGTAGGACTACACACACAACCATTCAGTCACACCCAGGGGCAAATCTGGAACCACAAGTCAGCCTACTGTGCATGTTTTTGGACAATGGGAGAAAACCCATGCAGGCATGACGAAAACGTGAACTCCACACAGAAATGCATCGAGGGACTTGAACCCGGGATCTTCTCGGTGTGAGGTGACTGTGCCAACCACTGTGCTAACCCCCAAAATATGGTAAAGCTAATTATTTTCTTTCAATTACCTTCCTGAACAAACTAATTAACTTTGATGTCATTCTTCTCAAAATAATATTTTTGCAGTTACTGCAGTCTGGCTTGTCATGTGTTTCTCCTGTATGTTTGGTGATATTGTAGACATGACAGAGGGTCCATCACTCAATGATTGCACTGTTATTTGCACTTATGTTATTTATTTTACAAATATTATTTTTGGTAAATTGGTAGAATTTAATAGAAGCTATTCACGTAGATGCCATGTGGTTATATTTTACTAATTCTATGCTGAAACCTCACTCAGTCCTCTTTCTCATTTAAAAATGATCAGGACTAAGTGACGGTATAGCAATGTTTTAATAATATCGACCGATCATTCGACCATTTAGGAGAAAACTAAATAATTATCTGATTATCTGATGTTTTGGTCACAGGTTTAAGAAAAAGGTCTCTGCGATACACATCTTGAGTAGGTAAATATGTGTGTTGTTATATCTGTTCATTCATTTTCTTTCTTTTAAATTTTCCCTCATTCTCCCCCCCATAATTTGGCCGTATGCAATTCCCACCCATCAAGTATTGACTTCCCTATCACACGACCTCCACTGACCAGGGAGGGGAGAAAGCACGTGCACTCTGTAACATTCAATGCTAGCCACACACCTCTTTTTTCGAACTGTGGCACATGCCTATGTAGGGGTGGTCTAACACACTCGTAGGAAAAGTTTATGTGTTATATCTATTCATTCCTTTTATAAGCTTCTTAACGCTAATAGGGAACTTGGGGAGGCTGGAGCCCATCTCAGCTGACTTTGAGCAAAGTTGGGGTAAACCCTAGACAAGCTCACCATTGCATGGCAACACACAGACAATCATTAACACACCCACAAAAGGGCAATTTAGAACCACCAATAAGCCTACTGTGCATATTTTTGGACTGTGGGTAGAATCTAGAGTTCTCTGATTAAACCTGTGCAAACACAGGAAGAACATGCAAACGTTACGCAGAAACACTCAAACCTGAGACCTTATTGTTTTTAGGTGAACATGATTACCAATGTGCCACCGTGTTATGTTATTCATTTCAGTATGAGAAAAGTATAAAAAAATGTAAATATTGAAGGGGTAGAAAACAGGTGTCAAACTTGAGGCCCGCAGACCAAATCTGGCTCTCAAAAGTTTTTTGAAAGAATATGATTATTATACATTCTTTGCATCGACCATTACCATGAAACTTAATTCATCATCCTTCCACTGGGTGGCAGCAACATAGTTGAAGTCAACAGCGAGCCATTCATGACTCAAGAAAGATTGCATGCTAGCTTGTCAGAAAATACAAGAGAATAAAGGAAATACCGAAAGGAATCATTTTGCAATGCGGATTTTAGAGTTTCCCTCTGAGAATAGATGTTCAGTGATTATTCGGCCCTCGATCACTTTTTAGTTCAGCACCCCTCAGTTACAACAATCATTCCTTGAAATTACCCAGATATTTTCATTGCATAATTGGTGATGAATGAATGAAATAATTAATAGATTTTTTTTACTTAGTTTTTTAACTACATGTAGCCAAAGCTAATTAATTAATCTAGAGCTGGCGAGCAGAAGCAATAAAAAAATTGAAATTCATAAAAATGGCATAATATTTCTTTTCCACAAATGGAAGCGTGATCATGCCCTATTGATTGTATCCTCCTCGGGTAATGCAAATAGAGGGTGTGAGTGAGTTTTTGTTCAGTGTTTTATCATTGTGGGCTGGGATACCACAGTGATTCTTGTCATAACCGGCTTTGTACAAAAACCTGCTACAGAACCTGTTGTGTTTACCACATTAACCATCAGCACTCTCCAGTGTTCCTCTGGATCATAATATGTTAGAAAGCGGCTCTAATTGAAATATAACATTGAATTTAGTCTGAAAACTAGACGCTGATATCACGAGCTGGTAGAAAGCTGCTCAGATAGAATATTTTGTGATAAAAGAGTGCATTTATTTCACTTTTCATTCTGCTGATATAATAATATTACAGGAATTAATTGCCGACTGTCAGACTGCTCTGAGCTATGTTTACTTTCAATTTCACAAGCTTTTTTTTTTCATTTCGGCTTTTCCCCTTTTTCAGGGGTCACCTCAGTGAATCATCTGAGTGGCATGTTTGATTTCGCATAGGTTTTTACTTCGGATGCCCTTCCTGACACAACCCATGAGCAAGGCACAGAAATATGCTGACAGCTTTGCAGCTCCTCTTTACAAAAGTCAACAATGGTGGTTTTACATGAACCTCTCACCATAGACAGTCAGAGACATGGCCCGCCTTTGATAACCCAGTTTGCTGCACTAAGGGGGTGTGTGGGGTGTGGGGGGTGTGGGGCAGTGACAACCTTGTGGAGAGTTGGACTCGAACCCCCAACCAATCAATGGGTACCAGTAAAAATATACTGGGAAGGTAACCTGTGATGGACGAGTGTCCCATCAAGGAGGAGTTATACTCCTAGTCGCTTCACGCTATGGAAGCCGGGGATAAGCACTGGCCTGATGAGCTGCTATGACTCGGATGTTGTTACGGGGTGTTAAGGTAAATATTTGTGTGAATGTAAATATAAAAATAATGGAAGAAAGTTACATGGTGTGACTCAGCAATTTGAGTCTGTAATTTTCCAAAAGAGGACTGGAGTTGCACAATCCAACAGAGGGGAGGAGCAACACAGACATGTTGGGGCTTGTCTGGGCTTGCCTGGGCTTGTTCAGGCTTGTACCAGAGAGAAAACAACTTGTTGGGGGAATCTAGATCAAGGACCTGTTGCCGACTGGCTACAGTCTTCCAGTCTTCTCGTGGCTCTTCTGGTGGATCATGAATCAACTCATCTCAGGTGAACTATGGAACACGCTTCGCCCAACTCGTTGTTTGGGACTTCACCGTTGAAGGCCATCATCCACGACCACACACCGCCCACGTGAGGATGGTCATCATTTGCTTCGTCCGACAAACGGGATGGCAAGCCTTTCCCTGCCTGCACATGCGCCATCACTACATTTACCCTGCTGCAGGGGCTTGGTGACTATGGGACCCTTGGTTAATTTGTATATGGTCTAGGTCTAAGTTGTACATAATGTGAATTTTGTCTTATTTTGTTCATATTATTAAATTGTACATAGTTTATGTCGTGGTGGTCTGTTGTGCTTTGCTGGTTTCACAGGGCAATTTCAATCATCTAAGTTTTCCTATCCGTCACAAGTGGGGGCTCGTCTGATAGAATCCATTAGGCATACGTAACAGGTGTAAAAAACCCCAATGGACTTTACCTACCTACCATCACAACAGTCACAAGTCGACTACTGAGCGCACCACATTTCCTGCAGCACAAATTCACAAGCAATGTAGTGTGATCATTTGCAGCCAATGATGACCAAGCGGGGCATGTCGTCATGAATATGAGTTGGGTGTGTGTCTTGACCTCTGCCGAACCTCTGAGACTGACTCACCGAAACATTAGGGTTCAATCGAACCCAGGTTAAGAACCACTGTCTTAAAAACATATTTTTGCATCTACTGCAGTCTGGCTTGTCATGTGCTTCACCTGTGCTGTATGTTTGGTGATATTGTAGACATGACTGAGAGGGTCCATCACCAGTATACCTGTGTTTGTGCGTCTGTGTACACACACACACACACACACACACACACACACACACTTGTATATATCTTCGTCTTTGCCTTTCGGCTGTTCCCTTTTTGCCAGGGGTCGCCACAGCAAATCATCGCATGTTTGATTTGACATAGGTTTTTTACGTCAGATGCTACACATTTATATATACCCTGTATATCTATCTATCTATCTATCTATCTATCTAGCTATCTATCTATCTATCTACACACACACACACAGATATATGTGAGGCGCTCCAGCGAATGTAGGCGCTTGTCGCAAGTGACTTATGGTACTAAACAAGTATTCAACGTGCACTTGCTCACTTGAAAGATCGGAAGTCTGAATAAGCTGCGCTTTGTCTCACAAGCATCAGATGTCCTACATTCGCTGGAGCGCCACACACACACACACACACACACACACACACACACACACACACACACACTCTCAATTATTTTCTGTGATGCCCTCTCTATGAAGAAAAAAACATCTCACGCCCCCAAGTGCACCATAAAATAGTGTTCTCTTCTCAGTGCTTTTTCTCTAATCCATAGCAGGACAATGAGAGCACTACTGCCACCTACCGTAGAAGATGCGCAATTACACTTAATTCAAGCACTGTATGGCAAAAAAGCATGTTCCTCAGGATCGAGGGCATCACACCACTATTTGAAAAGCACTGGCCTTATGGGAGCTCACCACAAGCCTTTCCTCACTGACATTCTTGCACATGGACAAAATTCTCCTCCTCCTCCTTCGTTTTCGCACCATCTCATGCCTACCTACATGACATCTTCATGCCCATGTGACACCTTTACCACAATCGATGATCAGAAGGGTGAGTTGACTTATTGTTTATTCTTGTGTTGTTATTATTATTATTATTATTATTATTATTATTATTATTATTATTATTTACAGTAGAGGTTTATATGCAGCAGGGAGGGATCTGGTAATGCTGGCACAGTCAGGCTGGTTAGGCCCATCATCAGCTCAGAGCCCTCACCCTCTCCACACGCAGCCCAGACAGCGAATGGGACTTCTCCCAGGATGCATTGCCTAGTCAAACCCACCAAGAACTTTCCGGAGAATATGGAGACTCCCCAACACTGCAGCCTTCTGCATTGCCCAGACTGTGAGAATGTCTGTGCTCCCGGTACCAAACCCAGGCACACTCTTGTTCTGTGTTAATAGATCAGGAGGGACCAAACCGAGGGCGCCGAGAACAATGGGGAATCGGACGACTTTGTACTTTGGATACAAGTGAGACATTTCAAAGGCGAGGTCCGCATATTTTGCATGCTTCTCCTGAATCTTGTCAATCACATTGCTGTCAAAAGGGACAGAAAATTCAATAATATTAATAATTCCATTGGATTTATCAAAAAGGACACGATCAGGTTTGTTGGCTTCAATTCTCCTCAGGCTGTATATGGGCCGATTCCAAAGAAACTTGAAATTATCCTTTTCCATGACGCCCTGGACATGATCAGGGTCGTACCATGGATGGACCTCTGAGTCAAAACCACACGCATGACGGAGACGATAATAAAAGGAACGTGCCATGCCATCATGTCTTTTCAGAGAAGACGTTTGTGCCAAAACAGGACAACCACTGACAAGGTGTTGGACAGTTTCACTAAATTCACTACACAAACGAGATTTGGGATTTACATTTTCCCTTATAATATTAATATTATATATAATATTATGTTGATGATTGCGTGTTGGAAGTGACTGGTCCTGAGCAGTAAAAAGAAAGCCCTGTTTCACTTTTCAGACCAGCCGACTTCATCCAGGCAAAGGAGTCTGAAGGATTCCTGTTCTGCCCAACACACTGCACATAAACACGATGTAGTGGTTTTCCAGAAAGTTTTCCCTTGAAATGATGACTCTGAGCAGATTTGATGAAAGACTTCACCTGGTTGACACACAGAGATGTAGAGAATGAGGGAACATTTAAAAGAAAGAAAATGAATGAACAGATATAACAACACACATATTTACCTACTCAAGATGTGTATCGCAGAGACCTTTTTCTTAAACCTGTGACCAAAACATCAGATAATCAGATAATTATTTAGTTTTCTCCTAAATGGTCAAATGATTGGTCGATATTATTAAAACATCGCTATACCGTCACTTAGTCCTGATAATTTTTAAATGAGAAAGAGGACTGAGTGAGGTTTCAATTGACAGGCTGCCATAGCTCCCACATTTTCTGGGACATAAGGCGCATCAGATTATAAGACGCATCAAACGATAACTCAACATTGTGCAGCTGTAACACACAAAATAGAAAATAATGCACTTCACAATAACGCAACATTGTTTAGTTATAATAATATCAATCAACTCAATTTTTCAGTTCATTTCTCTTCCACAAATCCATCAAATTCTTCATCTTCAATGGTGGGAGTTTGACAGTTGCACGAGTTGGACAAAAAGCCTTTTATTATTGATTATTATATTATTTTATTATGCTTTAGTATTTATTATTCCCTTGTGCATGGAGATCAATAGAGACGGAGATTAGAAGTCTTCTGAGTCATGACCTTCTCTCAGCCACGCCCCTCTAAAGAGACAGAGCACCAGTATTGTGTTCAATACCGAACAGAGATCATTACTCTTAAGGTGCTGTATCTGTGTAACTTTAAATTCAAGAAGGTTAATCCAAGGTCTCAAGAGGACGCCTGTAGCAGTGCTTTATCCCGATATTTGGACATAAAGCCTGGATCCCTCTAACTTATGATTTGGACACCAACATCTAGTGGTTAATCCATTGCAATGATGGCAAGCTCTGAATTTATTTGCTTCACTTTGGTTTTGATGGTGTCAGTGAGATGGAGCCGAGCCCTCAACCACTCACAAGGCGCACTGGATTATAAGACGCGCCACCAACTCTTCTGATAATCAGAGGCTTTTTAGTGCGCCTTATGGTCTGGAAATTGCGATGGATGCACCACTGCACACTTATTACTTCGCAGTGGCCCTCCGGTCATCGAGGGACTTGAACCCAGGATCTTCTCGGTGTGAGGGGACTGTGCCAACCACTGTGCTAACCCCCAAAATATGGTAAAGCTAATTATTTTCTTTCAATTACCTTCCTGAACAAACTAATTAACTTTGATGTCATTCTTCTCAAAATAATATTTTTGCAGTTACTGCAGTCTGGCTTGTCATGTGTTTCTCCTGTATGTTTGGTGATATTGTAGACATGACAGAGGGTCCATCACTCAATGATTGCACTGTTATTTGCACTTATGTTATTTATTTTACAAATACTATTTTTGGTAAATTGGTAGAATTTAATAGAAGCTATTCACGTAGATGCCATGTGGTTATATTTTACTAATTCTATGCTGAAACCTCACTCAGTCCTCTTTCTCATTTAAAAATGATCAGGACTAAGTGACGGTATAGCGATGTTTTAATAATATCGACCAATCATTCGACCATTTAGGAGAAAACTAAATAATTATCTGATTATCTGATGTTTTGGTCACAGGTTTAAGAAAAAGGTCTCTGCGATACACATCTTGAGTAGCTAAATATGTGTGTTGTTATATCTGTTCATTCATTTTCTTTCTTTTAAATTTTCCCTCATTCTCCCCCCCATAATTTGGCTGTATGCAATTCCCACCCATCAAGTATTGACTTCCCTATCACACGACCTCCACTGACCAGGGAGGGGAGAAAGCACGTGCACTCTGTAACATTCAATGCTAGCCACACACCTCTTTTTTCGAACTGTGGCACATGCCTATGTAGGGGTGGTCTAACACACTTGAAGGAAAAGTTTATGTGTTATATCTATTCATTCCTTTTATAAGCTTCTTAACGCTAATAGGGAACTTGGGGAGGCTGGAGCCCATCTCAGCTGACTTTGAGCAAAGTTGAGGTAAACCCTAGACAAGCTCACCATTGCATGGCAACACACAGACAATCATTAACACACCCACAAAAGGGCAATTTAGAACCACCAATAAGCCTACTGTGCATATTTTTGGACTGTGGGTAGAATCTAGAGTTCTCTGATTAAACCTGTGCAAACACAGGAAGAACATGCAAACGTTACGCAGAAACACTCAAACCTGAGACCTTATTGTTTTTAGGTGAACATGATTACCAATGTGCCACCGTGTTATGTTATTCATTTCAGTATGAGAAAAGTATAAAAAAATGTAAATATTGAAGGGGTAGAAAACAGGTGTCAAACTTGAGGCCCGCAGACCAAATCTGGCTCTCAAAAGTTTTTTGAAAGAATATGATTATTATACATTCTTTGCATCGACCATTACCATGATTACCATTACCATTACCATGAACTTAATTCATCATCCTTCCACTGGGTGGCAGCAACATAGTTGAAGTCAATAGCGAGCCATTCATGACTCAAGAAAGATTGCATGCTAGCTTGTCAGAAAATACAAGAGAATAAAGGAAATACCGAAAGGAATCATTTTGCAATGCGGATTTTAGAGTTTCCCTCTGAGAATAGATGTTCAGTGATTATTCGGCCCTCGATCACTTTTTAGTTCAGCACCCCTCAGTTACAACAATCATTCCTTGAAATTACCCAGATATTTTCATTGCATAATTGGTGATGAATGAATGAAATAATATAATTTTTTTTACTTAGTTTTTTAACTACATGTAGCCAAAGATAATTAATCTAGAGCTGGCGAGCAGAAGCAATAAAAAAAAAATTGAAATTCATAAAAATGGCATAATATTTCTTTTCCACAAATGGAAGCGTGATCATGCCCTATTGATTGTATCCTCCTCGGGTAATGCAAATAGAGGGTGTGAGTGAGTTTTTGTGCAGTGTTTTATCATTGTGGGCTGGGATACCACAGTGATTCCTGTCATAACCGGCTTTGTACAAAAACCTGCTACAGAACCTGTTGTGTTTACCACATTAACCATCAGCACTCTCCAGTGTTCCTCTGGATCATAATATGTTAGAAAGCGGCTCTAATTGAAATATAACATTGAATTTAGTCTGAAAACTAGACGCTGATATCACGAGCTGGTAGAAAGCTGCTCAGATAGAATATTTTGTGAAAAAAGACAGTGCCTTTTATTTCACTTTTTATTCTGCTGATATAATAATATTACAGGAATTAATTGCCGACTGTCAGACTGCTCTGAGCTATGTTTACTTTCAATTTCATGAGCTTTTTTTTTTTCATTTCGGCTTTTCCCCTTTTTCAGGGGTCACCTCAGTGAATCATCTGAGTCACACGTTTGATTTCGCATAGGTTTTTACTTCGGATGCCCTTCCTGACACAACCCGTGAGCAAGGCACAGAAATATGCTGACAGCTTTGCAGCTCCTCTTTACAAAAGTCAACAATGGTTGTTTTACATGAACCTCTCACCATAGACAGTCAGAGACATGGCCCGCCTTTGATAACCCAGTTGCTGCACTAAGGGGGGGGGGGGGCAGTGACAACCTTGTGGAGAGTGGGACTCGAACCCCCAACCTTAGGACCAACAATCCAGCACCCTATACGACTAGACCACCACTGCCCCATATATATATATATATATATATATATATATATATATATTGCAGCCATGGGGGTTGGTACAAGCCAGTGTCTCTCCCTCACGCCGGTCGCAAGCCCGGATAAATACAGAAGGTTGCGTCAGGAAGGGCATCCAGCGTAAAACAAATGCCAAATAAAATATGCAAGTCACAAGAAAGAATTTCAGACCGGATTGGTCGAGGCCCGGATTAACAATGACTGCCATCGCTGCTGTTAACCAACAGGATGCTGGTGGAAATTGGACGGCTGTTGGTCGAAGACGTCGAAGAAGGAGAGGTGGGAGCCGTGTCCGTAGGAAGAGCGAGAAGAGGAAAGCCAGGAGTCTAAGACTGAAAGTAGGGACTTTGAATGTTGGAACTATGACAGGAAAAGGTAGAGAGCTGGCTGACATGATGCAGAGGAGGAAGGTGGACATACTGTGTGTTAAGGAGACCAGGTGGAAAGGTAGCAAGGCGAGAAGCTTAGGAGCGGGGTTTAAGCTGTCATCTTGAAGGAGGAGTTTGTCAGGAATGTTCTAGAAGTGAAAAGAGTGTCAGACAGAATGATGAGTCTCAAGTTAGAAATTGAAGGTGTAATGGTCAATGTTGTTAGTGCTTATGCCCCACAGGCAGGATGTGAGCTAGAAGAGAAGGAGAGATTCTGGAGTGAGTTAGATGAAGTGATGCAGAATACCCCCAAAGATGAAAGAGTAGTCATTGGGGCAGACTTCAATGGACATGTTGGTGCAGGCAACAGAGGGGACGAGGAAGTGATGGGCAGGTTTGGTATCCAGGACAGGAACGCAGAAGGACTGATGTTGATAGATTTTGCAAAAAGGATGGAAATGGCTGTGGTAAATACTTTCTTCCAGAAGAAAGAGGAGCATAGAGTGACTTATAAAAGCAGAGGTAGGAGCACACAGGTAGACTACATCTTGTGTAGATGATGTAGTTTGAAGGAAGTCAGTGACTGCAAAGTAGTAGCGGGTGAGAGTGTTGCCAAACAGCATAGGATGGTGGTGTGTAGGATGACTCTGATGGTGAGGAAGGTGAAGAAGGCAAAGGCAGAGCAGAAGACAACGTGGTGGAAGCTGAAAAAGGAGGAGTGTCGTGTTGTCTTCAAGGAGGAGTTGAAAATGGCTTTGGGTGGTCAGGAAGTGCTTCCAGATGAGTTGACAACTAAAGCTAATGTGATCAGGGAGATAGGTAGGAGAATACTTTGTGTGTCATCTGGAAGGAGAGTAGATAAGGAGACTTGGTGGTGGAATGAGGAAGTGCAGGAGTGTGTACAAAGGAAGAGGTTCGCTAAGAAGAAGTGGGACATAGAGAGAACCAAAGATAGTAAACAGGAGTACAGGGAAACACAGCTTAAGGCGAAGGTAGTGGTGTCAAAGGCCAAACAGAGGGCGTATGATGACTTGTATACTCGGTTTGAAAGTAAAGAGGGAGAAAATGATTTATACAGGTTGGCACAACAGAGAAGTTGAGATGGGAAGGATGTGCAGCAAGTTAGAGTGATTAAGGACAGAGAGCGAAATGTATTGACTGATGAAAGAAGTGTGATGGGAAGATGGAAAGAGTACTTTGAAGAGCTGATGAATGTGGAAAATGAGAGAGAAAAAAGAGTAGAAGAGGTGACTGTTGAGGACCAGAAAGTAGCAAAGATTAGTAAGGGTGAAGTGAGGAGGGCATTGAAGAGGATGAAGAATGGAAAGGCAGTTGGTCCTGATGACATACCGGTGGAGGTATGGAAGAGTCTAGGAGAGGTAGCAGTAGATTTCCTGACAAGAACATTCAACAGGGTCTTAGCGAGTGAGAGGATACCAGAAGAATGGAGAAGTGTGCTGGTGCCCATTTTTAAGAACAAGGGAGACTTGCAGATTTGTGGCAACTACAGAGGGATAAAGTTGATGAGCCATACCATGAAGTTATGGGAAAGAATAGTGGAAGCAAGACTAAGGGCAGAGGTCAGCATTTGTGAACAACAGTTTGGTTTCCTGCCAAGAAAGAGCACCAGAGATGCAGTGTTTGCTTTGAGGATGTTAATAGAGAAGTACAGAGAAGGTCAGAGGGAGCTGCATTGTGACTTTTTGGAGCTGGAGAAAGCATATGACAGGGTGCCGAGAGAGGAACTGTGGTATTGCATGAGAAAGTCTGGAGTGGCAGAGAAGTATGTTAGAGTGGTGCAGGACATGTATAAGAGATGTAAGACAGTGGTGAGGTGTGCTGTCGGTGTGACAGAAGAGTTCAAGGTTAGCTTCAGTAAGACAGAATACATGTGTATGAATGCCAAGGACCCAACAGGAACGGTGAGGTTACAGGGAGCAGAGATAAGGAAGGTGGAGGATTTTAAGTACTTCGGCTCAACAATCCAGAGCAATGGAGAGTGTGGAAAAGAGGTTCAGAAGCGTGTGCAGTCTGGTTGGAATGGTTGGAGAAAAGTGTCCGGTGTGATAGGAAGGTATCGTCAAAAATGAAAGGAAAAGTGTACAAGACGGTGATGAGGCCAGCGATGTTGTATGGTTTAGAAACAGTGACCCTGGGGGAAAGACAGGAGGCAGAGCTGGAGGTAGCAGAGATGAAAATGTTGAGGTTCTCTTTTGGCGTAACAAGGGTGGATAGGATAAGGAATGAGCACATCAGAGGGACAGCACATGTAAGACGTTTTGGAGACAAAATCAGAGAGGCGAGATTGAGATGGTTCGGACATGTACAGAGGAGGGATAGTGAGTATATCGGTAGTTGGATGCTGAGGTTGGAACTACCAGGCAGAAGGCCTAGAGGAAGACCAAAGAGACGATTCATGGACGTGGTGAAGGAGGACATGAAGGCAGTTGGTGTAGGAGAAAAAGATGCAGAGGATAGGGTGAGATGGAGGCAGATGATTCGCTGTGGCGACCCCTGAAGGGAAAAGCCGAAAGGAAAAGAAGAAGATTTTGTCATATAGCTCATGAAAACCCAAAATTCCTATCTCACAAAATTAGCATATCATGTTCAGGTAGTGTAAACGAGCTATTAACCTAATCATCTGAATCAACCAATTAACTCTAACCACCTGCAAAAGATTCCTGAGGCTTTTAAAAACTCCCAGCCTGGTTCATTACTCAAAACCACAATCATGGGTAAGACTGCCGACCTGACTGCTGTCCAGAAGGCCATCATTGACATCCTCAAGCAAGAGGGTAAGACACAGAAAGAAATCTCTGAGCGAATAGGCTGTTCCCAGAGTGCTGTATCAAGCCACCTCAGTGGGACGTCTGTGGGAGGGAAAAAGTGTGGCAGAAAACGCTGCACAACCAGAAGAGGTGACTGGGGAGACTGGAAATGCCAAAATGCCTGAAGTCCAGTGTCAAGTACCCACAGTCAGTGATGGTCTGGGGTGCCATGTCAGCTGCTGGTGTTGGTCCACTGTGTTTTATCAAGGGCAGGGTCAATGCAGCTAGCTATCAGGAGATTTTGGAGCACTTCATGCTTCCATCTGCTGAAAAGCTTTATGGAGATGAAGATTTTCATTGTTCAGCACGACCTGGCACCTGCTCACAGTGCCAAAACCACTGCTAAATGGTTTACTGACCATGCTATTACTGTGCTCAGTTGGCCTGCCAACTCTCCTGAGTTCGCCGCTATCGAAGCATCCTGGGCCTCCGTAACACCTCAGCAATGCCACAGGCTGATTGCCTCCATGCCACACATTGAAGCAGTCATTTCTGCAAAAGGATTTCCGACCAAGTATTGAGTGCATAACTGAACATAGTTATTTGAAGGTTGACTTTTTTGTATTAAAAACTTTTTATTTTTTAATTGGTCGGATGAAATATGCAAATTTTTTGAGATCGGGATTTTTGGTTTTTCTTTACTTTTTTGCCAAAATTATCAATATTAAAACAATAAAAGGCTTGAACTACTTCAATTGTGTGTCATGAATCTAAAATAGATGAACATCTAATGTTTGTCAGTACATTACAGAAAATAATGAACTTTATCACAATATGCAAATTTTTTGAGAAGGACTAGTACTGTGTGTGTGTGTATAAAGAAGACGTTGTCCTTTGTTGTGTATGGATGACAAAGTCACATGCAATATTAGCATGGATGCAATACAGATATATTTTACTAATTTTCAGCTAAAACTTGGTCCTCTTACTCCTCTCTTCCAACCTGATAAAATAAGGTTGTGTGAGATACACATTTTGAGTAGTTTATGTGTGTTGTTATATCTATTCATTCTTTTTGTAAGCTGCTTAACGCTAACAGGGGGGTCGTGGAGGCTGGTGCCCATCTCAGCTAACTTTCGGTAAAGGTGTGGTGAACCCTGGACAAGCTCACTATTGCATCGCAACACATACAATCACTCACGCTCCCATCCAGGGGAAATTTGGAATCACCAATAAGCCTACTGTGCATGCTTTTGGACAACTCCACACAGAAATGCATCGAGCCAGGGAATTGAACCCAGGATCTTCTCACTGTGAGGTGACTGTGCCAACCACTGCAACCACTGTGTCCCCCAAAATATGTTCAAGCTACTTATTTTCTTTCAGTCACCTTCCAGAACAAACTGATTAACTTTGATGTTATTCTTCTTAAAACAGTGTATCTTAACCTTGTTGGCGGTTCTGAACCCCACCAGTTTCATATGTTTATTCATCGAACCCTCCTTTATTGAACAATAAAACATGATTTTTTTTCAAATTCAAGACACAGGTGTATGTTTTTACTGGCGCACCAAAATGAACCATGCATTAACATCACTGTGTTCAAAGAACTAAACCAATACAATGCATGAACTCCCCAATCACAACTACTTACATTTTTATGTGAGGTGCGCATCTGTGTGTGCACGTGCACGCGTCTGTATGTGTGTGTATTTGTTTTATTTACATCTTATGCATTATTTTTGAATGTTTAATCGTTATTATAAGCATTTATAGTATTGTATATGTATTTATTGATATTATATACACATATACATAGGGCAGTGGTGGTCTAGTGGTATATGGTGCTGGATCGCTGATCCAAAGGTTGGGGGTTCGAGTCCCACTCTCCACAGGGTTGTCACTGTCCCCCCCCAGTGCAGCTAACTGGGTTATCAAAGGCGGGCCATGTCTGTCACTGTCTCTGGTGAGAGGTTGATGTAAAAGAACCATTGCTGACTTTCGTAAAGAGGAGCTGCAAAGTCGTCAGCATGTTTCTGTCCCTTGCTAAAAAGGGTTGTGACAGGAAGGGCATCTGACGTAAAAACCTCTGCCGAATCAAACGTGCGAATCAGATGATTCACTGTGGCGACTCCCGAGTAAAAGGGAAAAAGCCGAAAGAAAGACAATACACACATATACATGTACGTATATGTAACTCAGCAGGGGTTGATCCTACTTCTCAAATCATGCAGATAGGATGCTGACTCGCATCACGTTCCGTTATATATGTGAATCCATGTTGTACATATTCATATAACCACTTTATTTTTTTGCTCAACATAGTATGGATTAAAACTTTAAGAAAGAAATCACACGACTTACCATCACAGTGGGGCCAGTGGCATAGTGGTTAAGGTGCTGGGCTCATGATCAGAAGGTTGTGTGTTCAAATCCCAGTTAGACCCCCACTGTGCTGAGACCCCTGGGCAAGGTCTTAACCACAAGTGTGCCTCTGTTCACCCAGCAGTATCAATGGGTACCAGTAAAAATATACTGGGAAGGTAACCTGTGATGGACGAGTGTCCCATCAAGGAGGAGTTATACTCCTAGTCGCTTCACGCTATGGAAGCCGGGGATAAGCACTGGCCTGATGAGCTGCTATGACTCGGGTGTTGTTACAGGGTGTTGTTACAGGGTGTTAAGGTAAATATTTGTGTGAATGTAAATATAAAAATAATGGAAGAAAGTTACATGGTGTGACTCAGCAATTTGAGTCTGTAATTTTCCAAAAGAGGACTGGAGTTGCACAATCCAACAGAGGGGAGGAGCAACACAGACATGTTGGGGCTTGTCTGGGCTTGCCCAGGCTTGTACCAGAGAGAAAACAACTTGTTGGGGGAATCTATATTAAGGACCTGTTGCCGACTGGCTACGGTCTTCCAGTCTTCTCGTGGCTCTTCGGGTGGATCATGGATCAACTCATCTCAGGTGAACTATGGAACGGGATGGCAAGCCTTTCCCTGCCAGCACATGCGCCATCACTACATTTACCCTGCTGCAGGGGCTTGGTGACTATGGGACCCTTGGTTAATTTGTATATGGTCTAGGTCTAAGTTGTACATAATGTGAATTTTGTCTTATTTTGTTCATATTATTAAATTGTACATAGTTTATGTCGTGGTGGTCTGTTGTGCTTTGCTGGTTTCACAGGGCAATTTCAATCATCTAAGTTTTCCTATCCGTCACAAGTGGGGGCTCGTCTGATAGAATCCATTAGGCATACGTAACAGGTGTAAAAAACCCCAATGGACTTTACCTACCTACCATCACAACAGTCACAAGTCGACTACTGAGCGCACCACATTTCCTGCAGCACAAATTCACAAGCAATGTAGTGTGATCATTTGCAGCCAATGATGACCAAGCGGGGCATGTCGTCATGAATATGAGTTGGGTGTGTGTCTTGACCTCTGCCGAACCTCTGAGACTGACTCACCGAAACATTAGGGTTCAATCGAACCCAGGTTAAGAACCACTGTCTTAAAAACATATTTTTGCATCTACTGCAGTCTGGCTTGTCATGTGCTTCACCTGTGCTGTATGTTTGGTGATATTGTAGACATGACTGAGAGGGTCCATCACCAGTATACCTGTGTTTGTGCGTCTGTGTACACACACACACACACACACACACACACACACTTGTATATATCTTCGTCTTTGCCTTTCGGCTGTTCCCTTTTTGTCAGGGGTCGCCACAGCAAATCATCGCATGTTTGATTTGACATAGGTTTTTTACGTCAGATGCTATACATTTATATATACCCTGTATATCTATCTATCTATCTATCTATCTATCTATCTATCTATCTATCTATCTATCTATCTATCTATCTATCTATACACACACACACACACACACACACACACACACACACACACACACACACAGATATATGTGAGGCGCTCCAGCGAATATAGGCGCTTGTCACAAGTGACTTATGGTACTAAACAAGTATTCAACGTACACTTGCTCATTTGAAAGATCGGAAGTCTGAATAAGCCGCGCTTTGTCTCACAAGCATCAGATGACCTACATTTGCTGGAACGCCTCACACACACACACACACACACACACACACACACACACACACACACTCAATTATTTTCTGTGACGCTCTCTCTATGAAGAAAAAAACATCTCACGCCCCTAAGTGCACCATAAAATAGTGTTTACTGCACTTCATATTGTTTGCTCAGTGCTTTTTCTCTAATCCATAGCAGGACAATGAGAGCACTACTGCCACCTACTGTAGAAGATGTGCAATTACACTTAATTCAAGCACTGTATGGCAAAAAAGCATGTTCCTCAGGATCTAGGGCATCACACCATTATTTGAAAAGCACTGGCCTTATGGGAGCTCACCACAAGCCTTTCCTCACTGACATTCTTGCACATGGACAAAATTCTCCTCCTCCTCCTTCTGTTTCGCACCATCTTATGCCTACCTACATGACATCTTCATGCCCATGTGACACCTTTACCACAATCGATGATCAGAAGGGTGAGTTGACTTATTGTTTATTCTTGTTTTATTATTATTATTATTATTATTTACAGTAGAGGTTTATATGCAGCAGGGAGGGATCTGGTGATCCTGGCACAGTCAGGCTGGTTAGGCTCATCATCACCTCAGGGCCCTCACCCTCTCCACATGCAGCTCAGACAGCGAATGGGACGTCTCCCAGGATGCACTGCCTAGTCGAACCCACCAAGAACTTTCCGGAGAATATGGAGACTTCCCAACACTGCAGCCTTCTGCATTGCCCAGACTGTGAGAATGTCTGTGCTCCCGGTACCAAACCCAGGAACACTCTTGTTCTGTGTTAATAGATCAGGAGGGACCAAACCGAGGGCGCCGAGAACAATGGGGCGTCGGACGACTTTGTACTTTGGATACAAGTGAGACATTTCAAAGGCGAGGTCCGCATATTTTGCATGCTTCTCCTGAATCTTGTCAATCACATTGCTGTCAAAAGGGACAGAAAATTCAATAATATTAATAATTCCATTGGATTTATCAAAAAGGACACGATCAGGTTTGTTGGCTTCAATTCTCCTCAGGCTGTATATGGGCCGATTCCAAAGAAACTTGAAATGATCATTTTCCATGACGCCCTG
>CM045731.1:3107500-3112500 GCA_024760905.1 Plotosus lineatus
ACCACCCCGGCTTACCAATCCAGAGGTACAGCCCCCAATTACCATGCGATGTTACAGAGATGTGTCAACCAAGGCAGTCCTACAACGTCCAGAACCCTGAGCTATTCAGACCAGATCTCATCCACCAGCAGAATCCAACCACTGAGGAGCTTTTTGACTACCTCAGTCACCTCATCTCTGATGATGGGTACGTCCCCACCAAACTCCCATGGTCTTTCTCCTCCACAGAGGGCATGCTGGTGGGATTGAGGAGGTCCTTGAAGTATTCCTTCCAGCTCTCGACAACATCCTCAGTTGAGGTGAGCAGTTCCCAGCTTCCACTGTAAACAGTTTTATTATTATTATTATTACTACTACTAATAAACACACACGTTTTTGCACAGTCAATATTCACGTCTGTATTCTCGTTTGGGAAATGCATCCCGAGGGTGTCAGTGGTATTTTGTTCAGTGTTGTGTTTTTGTGAGGATCATACTTCTGACACTCAGCTCAGCTCTGGCTTTGCACAAACATCTGCTACAAGAGTGCGAAACAAAGTTTTCCAAAAATCATAAATGTCTATTTTTCATCTCGGTTTTCATTTCTGGTTGATTGTTTTCTTTGTACAACAATTATTTTCATTTAAAAAGTGAAATAGATAATTAATTAAAACCAATAATAAAGTTATTATTCTGAAGTGGGCAGTGGTGGCCTGGTGGTGAAGGTCCTGGATCACTGATCCCAAGGTTGGAGATTCAAGCTTTACTCTCAATGGGTTGTCACTGTCCCCCCAGTGCACTAGCTGGGTTATCGGAGGCCAGCCATGTGTGTCACTGTCTGTGGTGAGAGGTTCATGTAAAAGAACCATTGCTGACTTTTGTAAAGAGGAGCTGCAAAGCCGTCAGCCCTGTGATGGCCTGGTGAGCTGTCCGGGGTGTACTCTGCCCTCACCCAGAGTCGGCTGAGATGGGCACCAGCCTCTCTGCGACAATAATTAGGATTAAGCGGTTCAGAAAATGAATGAATGAATGATTATTATGACGTGTATGAAGAATACTTTCTCAGATTTCCTGAAAGAATTGTTGTGAAAGTGATCCATGGCGTTGTTTACCAGGAAGTAGTTTCCATTGGTGCATTTTTTTAAAGCTAGACTGAGTGACAGAGGTTTTTGTGTTGTGTAATATCACTGTGTACGTGGAGTACCACAGTGACTCAAACACTGCTGAGCCCTGTACAATAATACCGAACAGTTTCTGTCTTGGGAAAACGTAGTAAAGAAGAAAGGCTCGCGGCTGCGCGACAGTCAGAACGACATGACTTTCAGGACTCGGGTTCTATACGCTTCTACAATTCTTATGTTTATAGTTTTTATTTTTACTGGGTCATGATGGTTACCTTTGCATGGAGGATACATGAAATAAAAAAAGGATTTCCGGACAAACCTGCGCTGGATGTTACAAAAAGAAGTGTTAGAAGAAAGGAATTATATTTAAAGATGTTTCTGTGCAGAAAAAAAATTGGAAAACAATTTCGGCATATCAAGCAACTAAAAGTGTGAATGATTGTTTAAAATTGTGATGAGCTGCAGTCACCTACTGCACAGGATTTGGTGAGAACGAGGACACAGAAGTACTCCTCAGATCTTTTCACTTTTAAAAGGATCATCAAGATTTCTGAAGGAGCTTGAAGTTTCGATTCATGTCTCGAAAAAAGTTGAACATTTTTCTGTCTCTAAACTGATATAACATCAAAAAGTATCATAAAATATCAATATTTTAAATTTCTATCACAGAATAATGTTTCTCAGGCTTATAAATGCAGAAGGTGTTGGTTGCTGATGTGGTCCAGGAGCGCAGGGTATTTGTAGAAGGTTGAATCATGGTGACACTAATCCTCTGACTTTTGGAAAACCTATAAGTCTTCAGGTTGAACCAAGTAAGTAACTTTCCACATTCCTTTCATGCTTTCGGAATTATCTAATGTGCCGTTTATTACCGAAAAATTTTCTTGAATTTTTTTGCTCTGATAATTCTTCCTTGGTGAGTGTAAAAATGAAAAGCAAAGAAAAGCAGAAGCTGCGTTCAAGTCGAGATCTTGTAATGCGCCGATGTTAAATCCAGTCTCACCAAAGAAACCAATTGTTTTCGAGTTGAAATAATCTCATGTTTAAGCTTCGAGACCACGAGGCTGTTTGACGTCGTCATGGCGAGAGCACTGGAAACACGTTGGGCCATGAAGCGTGTTGTTCGTTCTGGGGAAACTGTAGCGTTAGTGCTTCAGGGAGTCTAAAGATGTTGAACGACATGGCTGTAGTCTTCCAGTGGACCAGATCTCAGTGTTAATACTCTGTCCTTTACAATAGGACAAGGGCTCTGGAAAAGGAAACGGCCGGACCTGCACAAAACATGCTGGACACATAGGCTGGATTTTCCCAGGTTGCAAATATGATATAAAATTAACCCAAAATTCAAAAAAAAAATTCGGCATTTAATGTACAATTTTGTAACTGATAACATAATAATAATAATAATAATAATAATAATAAAAATAATAAATGCACTTTCCTTTGTAATATCCTGTAACAGAAGTATGATGTAATTGGAAAGACTGAAATGTAACTGAAGGTTTCAAGTTCTCGAGCTGTCGCAGGGGATTTGTTCAAACACAGGGAAGGTCAGAAGTCCAAACAATAAACTGATGTGGAAATGAAAATTACAATACAAAGCTCAACAGCAAAATACCTGAAGAATCATAATAGTCTTTAATATTAAAGAAATGCTTCGTGAAAATGTAAGATCTTTATCTGAATATTTGTTTGAATATTTAAAGTCATTGTTCATTTTCCTGAGATGTGTAACATGAAAAAATATTTCTTATTGCTCATTTAAAAAAGATAGAATTAATAATCCAACTCATTAACATAGGAAACCTGTTCACTTAAAAATCAGTAAAAAATAGGAAGAAAGTCATTGAGGATAATAAATCGCACTTCCAAAGTGATGCTGTAATATTCAGATAATCGATAGGAGCTCGGTACTGGACGGGAATTCTTTGGAAGTTATTATTATTATTTCTTCTCCAGTCGTCAGAACCCACATATCAAAATTCTGCTCTGGACTAATCTGCATAATGTCTTTTTTTCTTCTATTATTACCGAAAATACAGTAGAATCACATCAATACCTCAGTGTTCCGTCTTATATCTGCGGCTTCAGACTGATCTGTGAAATATTATTATTATTATTATTATTATTATTATTATTATTATTATTATTATTATTATTATCATTATTATTATATTTATACTTATACATCTCTTCTGTGTAATCTTTCACAAATATTACCCGAAGTCCGTTTAACTGTGAGCCGGGCTTGTACTAACCTCTGCAAAAGGCTTCTCCATATTTCTTGGCAATAAATTATATGCAAGTAATTTTAACTTCATGAAAAATAATAATTCACGAGATGTTAAAATGCTTGGTGACCCCAAAAATGTGTTCTAAGGGTTTATCATTTTGTTTCTGGACCCTCATTTGTGTTTCAATATATTTTTCAAAAAAAAAAATTCTATGCATTAGTCCACAGATATGATCAGATTAGTCTTTACAGATATGATCAGATCAATGCAGTCAGGACTGATGTAGAATCATCACAATCATCACAATCATCAGAATTCAGCAGCAATGCAAAATATCTTCTCCATCAATGACTCGGTTTTGATTTGCATGGTGTGATCTGCTCTCCCGGAATCAAATAGCAAGAATACAGAGTCGTGTATGTTTCTAAAGCTCTGCACAGACATTTGCTTACATATTTTGTAAAAGTTCACTGTGTTAGCTTCATATTAAAGAAAACATGGTATAAGCAGAGGAGAGCAAAAATATTCCGTCCAGCATACTGCCTCCAAAACAACAACAACAACAACAACAATAATAATAACAATGATAATAATAATTATAGAAATAAAAATCCTCATCACAAAAATTCACAACACCATTATTATTTATTTTCATCATTTCTTTTATTAATTTCTATGATTTTAGCTTTGCTTTGATGTTTTGTGTAGCGTGAACGACTGTAATTTATTTTTAATTTGGTGAAGAGTGAGCGACTGTAATTTATTTTTAAGCAGCTCGAGAATAAATAAACGTTCCCATTAATCCATTGTATACTTTATTAGCTATTTTAGATATAAATCTGGGGGCAGTGGTGGCCTGGTGGGAAAGCTGTTGGATCACTGATCCCAAGGTTGGGGGGTTCGAGTCCCACTCTCTACGGGTTGTCACTGTCCCCCCAGTGCACGAACTGGGTTATGAAAGACCGGCGGTTTTACCATATTTACACTGTTCTTATATTCTATATGAGGCGAAGTCCTTTGGGTGTTTTCCACCCGAGCCTAGTGGCTCATCAGGCCGGTGATTATCCCCGGTTTCCGTAGCAACTGCAAGCTTGGAACTCCTGTGTGGATGGATGGGACACTGGTCCATCTCAGGCTCCCTTCCCAGTGAAATCAAGCGAGATCCTCTCAAATTCTTTATAAGAAGAAAGCACATGTATAAAATGATTTGAATGATTATTTTGGGATTAATGTAAACATCACAAATGCGACTTTACTCTAAATATTTTTTTAAATGTTTATAATCTTATTTTTTCTCCTTTTTGTAATTGTTCTGGTATTTTTAAAATGAATTCCTTTCCGTTTTTGTGCCGTTTTTAGATTGCATTGTCCATTTTGTTAAATGTGGAGATCAGCCGTGGTGCTGGATAGACCTTCAGTCTTTTTTTAATGAAACAATAGTATTTTTATCTTTAAAAATCTTTTGAGTCCTATTTTTCCCATTTTTATTCAGATCCTGCGCAAACAAAACTGATTGCAAAACAAGGAGCTGCTAATCACAAAAGTTTCTCCTTCGATCAGTTCCAGCTTCGCCTTTATATTTCATTCATTGCTCGTCAACTTCGGCATAAATTTGATCAATGTCAGTATCGGTCTCAGCAAATAAAGTAGTTGGTAGAATAGTG
>CM045731.1:3117500-3265000 GCA_024760905.1 Plotosus lineatus
ACAGACAGACAGACTTAAATCTAGTACAGTATGACAAAAAAGCATGTTCCTCGGGGTCATATGCACACTCCCTGGCATCACATCGTCCCCCCCCCAGAGGAGCGTGCCCCACTATTTGAGAAGCACTGGCCTTGTGGGAGCTCATCATGAGCCTTTTGTCGCTGGCAGTTGTAGCGTGCACATGCACAAAATTCTTGTCCTCCTCCTTCTGTGTGACGCACCACCTCATGCCTGCCCACGTGACATCTTTGCCACAGTCGATGATTGGAAGGCTTAGATGACTTATTGTTTATTCTTGTTTTATTATTGTTTATTCTTTTTTTAATGTTAATGTACATGTATTATTATTATTTATTAAATATTTATTGTTTTTATGTTTATCTTCAATATACTAGATGAAATATACCTGTTTGTGCAGGTTATATGAGTTTGGGAGGGGCTGAAATGGATTAACTGGTTTTCTATTATTTCTGTTTTATCGAACAAACATTTTGACTTATGAGCTCGCCCTTGGAACAGATTAATTTCGTAAGTCAAGGTACCATTGTACACACACACACACACACACACACACACACACACACACACACACACACACACACACACACACATATATATATATATATATATATATATATATATATATATATATATATATATATATATATTTTTTTTTTTTTCTCCATGACGCTAATTAAGATTAAGCGGTTCATGAGGTGAATGAATGATGTACACACACACACACACACACACACACACACACACACACACACACACACACACACACACACACACACACACACACACACACACACACACACCTATTTATTTATGTATTTATTTACTTACTGACCGACTTTCTCTTTTTCAGGTGATCCTAAGGGGAACACGATGCTATTAGTTGTTACTGGTCTCAGAGTTCTCTTGGCTAAAGCAGTTGGTGTGAACATAATGATGACAGTTAAAGCATTGTTTTTCTAAAGTTCTCCAAATTCAGAACCTTGCCTTTAATCTCTTGCCTGCTTTAACCCCGAACCCTGTTAAAATGCAATTCCACAGCAAGTTATAAATAAAAAAAAATGCTTAATGTTGAAGTCTAATTGCACAATGTTAAAACATATTCATTGCTCATTCCTAGAAAGTTTCTATTATATGATAGTTTTTATTGCACATACAGTATCTATATACGGATTATTTGGTTTTATCCAAATGTCTCTCTGTGTGGTTCAAATGTAAGTATTTTCTACTGCTGCAAGTTTTTATTCATACATGTCTTTTTAAAAGGAAATATTTCAATAAGTTTAAGTTAATTTCAGTGTTCTTTACTTTAGTTGTTTAATTTGCTATGTTTATTTTATACACATTTATATGATGTCACCTATATTAAACAGAGAGTGCATATAGGGTTAAATATTAAAAACAAACATGACCTGCACACAGACAGCAGCTTTGCAAGCTGTTGCATTAACCACAGGTTTAACCGAACACGAGTCTGCAAGGCACAGAGCGAACCTCACTCTAACAGAACAGTCTACCACACACTTCAGCTTCCTGGACATGCCGTGTTTCATTATTATTCACAGTTCCACAGGAAGTAATGAAGGAATAAGCCAACAGCAAGTTTATACTTAATTCAATTGTTAAAAAAAACCGCCACAACCAACCAACCAATTTGTTCACTCTCTGGAGTCATACATAAGAATTATATATTTCTTCAAACTAAAAAAATTCTCCAATACATTACTTAGATGCTTTGTATTTTTGGATGCTTTCGATGACCTGACCTATAAGCAATCTTTTTTTTTTTTATAATTCTCACTGATATATATATATATATATATATATATATATATATATATATATATATATATATATATATATATATATATATATATATATACATATATATATATATATGTCTTGTGTATGGGCTTGGATAAATGCGGATGAATGTGTATGTATACCAATAAACATGCTCTTTTCCAAAAGTCATGATTTTATGGTTTATCTGGCGCCCTCTTCTGACTTTGAAAATGTTTGTTTAGAATACTACTGTGATGACGTCACTGTATACACTGGTACAGGTAATATCCCTTTAATGTTCTAGGTAACTAGTAGAACCAATAGTTTAATAGGTAAATAGTACGGAGTAAGGGAGAGACACTGGCTTGTGCCCCCCCTCATGGCTGCATTTTATATATACATATATATGTATATAAATAGAAAAAAAAATACACACACACACACATTCACACACACAGTGGTATCTTGACTTACGAAATTAATCCGTTCTGAGAGCGAACTCGTAAGTCAAAATGTTTGTTAGATAAAATAAACATTAACATCGGAAATAATAGAAACCCAATTAATCCATTCCAACCCCCTCCCTAACTCATATAACCTGATACATGCATCTATATGTGACTTAATATATTAAAAATAAACATGTAAAAGCAATAAATGTTCATAGTAAGAATAATAGTAATAATAATATTAATAATAATACTAATAATTATTATTATTACAATACATGTATATTAACATTATTAATAATTAATAAATAATAATAATATAACAAGAATAAACAATAAGTCACCTCACCCTTCCAATCATTGACTGCGTTGAACATGTCACATGGGTGCGAAAATGTCACATGGGCAGGCATGAAGTGGTGCGTAACAGAGGAGGAGGAGGAGGAGGACAATTTTGTGCATGTGTACACTACAAATGCCAGTGAGGAAAGGCTCGTGGTGAGCTTCGACAAGGACAGTGCTTCTCAAATAGTGGGGTGCACCCCGTTTGATGCCGGTGTGTGTGTGTGTGTGTGTGTGTGTGTGGGGGGGGGGGGGGTGTTATAACCCTGGGGAACATGTTTTTTTTGCCATACTGTACTAGAATTAAGTGTAATTTAAATCCTCTACAGTAGGTGGCAGTGGCAGTCTCACTGTGTTCCCTATGGAGTATGGAAAAAGCACCAAGCAAATTAAATGAAGTGTTATAAACACTATTTATAGACGCACGTGGGGTGCTGGGGGGTGGGGGGGGGAGCATGAAATATATTTTTTTCTTCCCATAGGAAGCATCAGAGAGAATAATTGAGAAGCACTGCACAAGGCATTCTTGGCATGCGGAGGAATGCACGCAGAAGAATACGAAGCTAATCGGCCCGGAAAAGTCGTTTCCCCAGCAGAGCTTGTAAATTAAAATTTGCTCTTTGGACAAGGCAGATTTTTGGTGGATCGAAGCTCATATCATGGAAAATTCATTATAAAAGACACTTGTAAGTCAAGGTACCACTGTATATATCGTTGTTTATATATATGTAGTTGTTTGAACAAAAACTGACTAAAAATAATACATGCCATTGCTTTTTTCTTAATGTGTGGGTTGATGGGATATATTATACTCAACGAAATGATGTAAAATTAAATGTAAAAACATTGTATAATGTTTATATAATAGACAACACAGACAAACATCATGCTTTTGGAATGGAAAACCCACAAAGTGTGGCCTCAACCCTGTTGAAACCCTGTGGGATTCGTTTAAAAATCCGATCAGTCCCAGCCAACCAAAACACTTAAATGAAAGGAAATCGGTGAAGAAATTGAAAACGCAACCACATCAACAACATTTTTTATAAAATAAATAAGTGCTTCTGTTTAAGACCAAGTCAAAAGATGCGTGGCAGAGTCTTTACCATATATAGAAGGTGACCAGACCTTGGGCGTCGCATTAGTACTACACATATGTTATCCACAATTTCGGCGAGATCTCAGGAAGTCTGCATGAGTAATTTAATCTGATGAGTGCATGCAGAGCTCACTGGTGTCGTCTGATATATTCAGTGCTCGTCAACGCTTAGGATGATAAAAGTCAATGAAACTCGATTAAATTTGTATTATCTTGACTTGACGAGGTGACACGCTGGTGTAGTGGTTCGCACATCCACCTTGCAGAAAGACGGTCTGGGTTCAATTCCCTGCCCGGGCATCTCTGTGTGGAGTTTTCATGTTCCCATTGTGTGGGTTTCCTCTGGGTATTCTGGTTTCCTCCCACAGTTCAAACATCCGCAGTCGGTTAACTACTACAAAATCACCACTTGGTCTGAGTGTGAGTGTGAATGGTTTGTCAGTGTTGGCCCTTCAATGGCCTGGCAAGCTGTTCAGGGTGTACCCCGACCTCGATCAGAGTTGGCTGAGATAGGCGTCAGCCTCCCCTCGACCATAATTAGGATTAGGCAGATTAAAAAAAAAAAAACAAAGAACGGATTTCCCTAAGAATATCCAGTTATTATGTGTATTTGAATTTAAATTCTGTCCGTACAACTTTAACCATGTTGATTTCAAAAAGGAAAAAATATAAAGAAAACTTAGGGAACGATGTCTGTTTTTTATATGCTGCACAATCATTCTGCTGAGTTCAAATAAAAACATAATATTGCCATGACAGTCTTGTCCATGATGAGTGCATGTACAAGTCCCTGACTGGCTGAGATAATTTGTACAATGCATACTTTGACCATACACAAATATATTAAAAGTAATAGCACTTATTTAAAGTATAAATATTCCAAAACCAGCACTTTAATATAATCAGTGATAAAATGCCAGTTTATATTGGTAGTAGGATGCTGAGGTTGGAACTACCAGGCAGAAGGCTGAGAGGAAGACCAAAGAGACAATTCATGGATGTGGTGAAGGAGGACATGAAGGAAGTTGGTGTAAGAGAAGAAGATGCAAAGGATAGGGTGAGATGGAGGCAGATGATTCGCTGTGGCGACCCCTGAAGGGAAAAGCTGAAAGGAAAAGAAGAAGAAGAAGAAGTGATAAAATGCCAGTTATGATATACAATATATACATATGCAGCATTTTGGACATACTCCCATCTCTAGTATTCTTGAGATACAGATTCATTACCACCTTGAGCACACTCTCATTTATAACTAATGCAATTATCTATTTAGCCACTAGGGGTCCACCTCATGTGCGCTCCATATTCAGCAGTGAAAGGGACTGCCATGGGACCATCATTAATCAAAACTGCATGGATGCTCTAGATTTTTAAACACTATCTTGTTACCTTGTTGCTGCATGTTTAAGTTTCTTTTAATTATGATTAACTCACTTCCCTACAAATATTTCAGATGTACAGTTGTAGAACCAACCGGACTTCATGTTGGGCTGTAACGAATTTCCCATATATATGTGGTTTGTATATAGTTTCACCCAAATGAGGATGGGTTCCCTTTTGGACCGGGTTCCTCTCAAGGTTTCTTCCTCGAATCTACTGAGGGAGTGTTTCCTTGCCACCGTCTCTTTGGGCGACGCCCATTAGGAATGTGCAGGGGTAATAGCAGTTTTGCAGCTGACGTCATGTATACATTATCCCAATGCGAGTTTTGTTTATTCTGCCACATTGGTGTGAAAACGAACCATTCACTCCGGCCCCAACACAATATAGCACAAGTGTAAGGGTTTAATACTGCATCTATTTATTAAACAAGTGCAAAATGGTACTTAACTGTGTTGCTGTCGGCTGTACAAGTTATAGACGAAAGAAAGCGGGTGTTAAATATCACAGATTTGCTGCTAATAAAGCCCGACGAGAGGATTTGATTTGTGCTTTGAAAAGAGCTGATACCGACAGCAAAAGGAAAGATTGTGGACCAGCTCCTGCCAGTCGTGTATGTCGCCAACATTTTGTTTTCAGGCAAGTAATTTTTATCAGTAGATATATTATTATTTATTGACTTAACCACAGTTTGATTCTATTTAACTGTATATCTGGTGTCCATTTATAAGCTGAGGGCAGATAAAAAGCTACATAGTCTTTATTATAACATGTACAGTATATATAATATAACTATTATAATACTTCAGAGATTTAGATCCACATGTTTGTGCTTAATATATAATGTAGGAAAAATGATAAAAAAAAAGTGAGTGATAATGAGCTTTTCCATGATTAATACTTTGGTGTCCTCACACAGCTTGCCCTGGGCGATATTAGAGGCTTTCCTGGGTATAATATGCTCGCGAAGTGCCGAAACCCATCCGGATAAAAAATACTGATACGCTTCCCAGATTGAACTTCAACAGTCTTTAATCCGTGTTCGAACACACACAACAAACCTGCCGTGCTTTGGTTTCCGCTTCACTTGTTTCATCCCACAATGCATTACAGAACCGGAATATACCAAGTTCCTGTGGGGGGAGGGGAGGGAGTAATCATTAACAATGATTGGTACACTCTAAGCCCGTGAGTATAATCAGATGTGTGATTAATCAAATAATTATAGATATCTGTGTATGTTAAACCAGGGATCCTGGCCGTTGCTTCATCCATGCAGTTAACAAGCAAGCCATCGGGCAAAACGTATTTGTTAGCCCTGATAACCGTCGTTTTTGAATATACTGTTGTTTATGATCGTTATCATAATTAGCAGGCAGCTCGGAAAGCACTGGGATTGTATTACGGCTGTCAGTATTCATATTTATATAATCTACCGCGCTACAAACAGGCACCTCCATTGCAAAATATACGTTTGTTTTCAGTCCAATATGGAGTTGTTACTCGGCGTGTCACGTAACTGCAAAACCTCTACAGGAAATGTTTAAATTCTTTTATACTTTGTAAGCCTTTACTTTTACTGTGTTACTCTCTAAAGCTGCTTTGCGACAATGTCAATTGTAATAAGCACTATACAAATTAAACTGAATGGAATTGACTTACTTATTCTCTTCAAAACCAAATATATATATATATATATATATAGAGAGAGAGAGAGAGAGAGAGAGAGAGAAAGAGAGAGAGTGAGAGAGAGAGAGAGAGAGAGAGAGAGAGAGAAAGAGAGAGAGACCACGATAGCCTTACTGTGAATAGAACATACCCTCAGTCCTGCTGTATCTGAACCAATCATATCGGCATCACACACTCAAACAAGCCTCTGTCACTGCTATGATGGTGATCATTCATCTATTCAATTTTATTTATTTTGTGAACTTTATAATGTACATATTCACCAAGAAACATAGACATCCCAGAGGCAAATTCTAATCTAAATCCATGAATTTATGAATATATTCTCGATAAACAAGCCCACAAGGGCTAGTGAGATGGAAAATGTCCCAGAGACAGCATGAAGAGAGAGTGGGCGGAGGTGGCTCGGTGGTTAAAGCAAAATTATTGATCTGAAATTTGGGATTTCAGTCCCCAATACCACACTGTTGGGCCCTTGAGCAAGGCCTTTCACCCTCAGTTGTATATAAATCATTATGGCTGACGAGTGGCGCATTGACAAGCTGCACGAATAACCCAGAGAGTGCGAGCTCAATCGCTGTTGCTCACAGCAACCCCCAGCCAATCATGAGCGTTGGTGAGCTCATTTGTATGAGGGTGCAGTGCTCCTGTAACACGGATAACACCTTCCCTCCAAGCGTGTTAGACCGCCCCCAAATATGCATAGCACCGCGGTTCAAAACCAGGAAGGTGGAGGTGGCGTGTGAATGCTTTCACCAGTACCTGGTTGATCATGTGATGGGGAAAGCAATACCTGATAGGTGGGAATTGGTTACGGGTAAATTGGGGAGAAAACTGAGAGGGGAATGAGTCACTCTGGATAAAAGTGTCTGGTGAATGAATAAGAGAGGATAAGAGAGAGTGAGTGAATAATAGAGGATAAGAGAGAGTGAGTGAATAATAGAGGATAAGAGAGAGTGAGTGAATAAGAGAGGATAAGAGAGAGTGAGTGAATAAGAGAGGATAAGCGAGAGTGAGTGAATAATAGAGGATAAGAGAGAGTGAGTGAATAAGAGAGGATAAGCGAGAGTGAGTGAATAATAGAGGATAAGAGAGAGTGAGTGAATAAGAGAGGATAAGCGAGAGTGAGTGAATAATAGAGGATAAGAGAGAGTGAGTGAATAAGAGAGGATAAGAGAGAGTGAGTGAATAATAGAGGATATGAGAGAGTGAGTGAATAAGAGAGGATAAGCGAGAGTGAGTAAATAATAGAGGATAAGAGAGTGAGTGAATAAGAGAGGATAAGCGAGAGTGAGTGAATAATAGAGGATAAGAGAGAGTGAGTGAATAATAGAGGATAAGAGAGAGTGAGTGAATAATAGAGGATAAGCGAGAGTGAGTGAATAATAGAGGATAAGAGAGAGTGAGTGAATAACAGAGGATAAGCGAGAGTGAGTGAATAATAGAGGATATGAGAGAGTGAGTGAATAACAGAGGATAAGAGAGAGTGAGTGAATAAGAGAGGATAACAGAGAATGAGTGAATAATAGAGGATAAGAGAGAGTGAGTGAATAATAGAGGATAAGCGAGAGTGAGTGAATAATAGAGGATAAGAGAGAATGAGTGAATAATAGAGGATATGAGAGAGTGAGTGAATAAGAGAGGATAAGCGAGAGTGAGTGAATAATAGAGGATAAGAGAGAGTGAGTGAATAAGAGAGGATAAGCGAGAGTGAGTGAATAATAGAGGATAAGAGAGAGTGAGTGAATAAGAGAGGATAAGAGAGAGTGAGTGAATAATAGAGGATATGAGAGAGTGAGTGAATAAGAGAGGATAAGCGAGAGTGAGTGAATAATAGAGGATAAGAGAGAGTGAGTGAATAAGAGAGGATAAGCGAGAGTGAGTGAATAATAGAGGATAAGAGAGAGTGAGTGAATAACAGAGGATAAGCGAGAGTGAGTGAATAATAGAGGATATGAGAGAGTGAGTGAATAATAGAGGATATGAGAGAGTGAGTGAATAATAGAGGATAAGAGAGAGTGAGTGAATAACAGAGGATAAGCGAGAGTGAGTGAATAATAGAGGATATGAGAGAGTGAGTGAATAATAGAGGATATGAGAGAGTGAGTGAATAACAGAGGATAAGAGAGAGTGAGTGAATAATAGAGGATAAGAGAGAGTGAGTGAATAACAGAGGATAAGAGAGAGTGAGTGAATAATAGAGGATAAGAGAGAGTGAGTGAATAACAGAGGATAAGAGAGAGTGAGTGAATAATAGAGGATAAGAGAGAGTGAGTGAATAATAGAGGATATGAGAGAGTGAGTGAATAATAGAGGATAAGAGAGAGTGAGTGAATAATAGAGGATATGAGAGAGTGAGTGAATAATAGAGGATATGAGAGAGTGAGTGAATAACAGAGGATAAGAGAGAGTGAGTGAATAATAGAGGATAAGAGAGAGTGAGTGAATAATAGAGGATAAGAGAGAGTGAGTGAATAATAGAGGATATGAGAGAGTGAGTGAATAACAGAGGATAAGAGAGAGTGAGTGAATAATAGAGGATAAGAGAGAGTGAGTGAATAATAGAGGATAAGAGAGAGTGAGTGAATAATAGAGGATATGAGAGAGTGAGTGAATAACAGAGGATAAGAGAGAGTGAGTGAATAAGAGAGGATAAGCGAGAGTGAGTGAATAATAGAGGATAAGAGAGAGTGAGTGAATAATAGAGGATAAGAGAGTGAGTGAATAATAGAGGATAAGAGAGAGTGAGTGAATAAGAGAGGATAAGAGAGAGTGAGTGAATAATAGAGGATAAGAGAGAGTGAGTGAATAATAGAGGATATGAGAGAGTGAGTGAATAAGAGAGGATAAGAGAGTGAGTGAATAATAGAGGATATGAGAGAGTGAGTGAATAATAGAGGATAAGAGAGAGTGAGTGAATAATAAAGGATAAGAGAGAGTGAGTGAAAAATAGAGGATAAGAGAGAGTGAGAGAATAATAAAGGATAAGAGAGAGTGAGTGAATAATAGAGGATAAGAGAGAGTGAGTTAATAATAGAGGATATGAGAGAGTGAGTGAATAACAGAGGATAAGAGAGAGTGAGTGAATAAGAGAGGATAAGCGAGAGTGAGTGAATAATAGAGGATAAGAGAGAGTGAGTGAATAATAGAGGATAAGAGAGAGTGAGTGAATAATAGAGGATAAGAGAGAGTGAGTGAATAAGAGAGGATATGAGAGAGTGAGTGAATAATAGAGGATAAGCGAGAGTGAGTGAATAATAGAGGATATGAGAGAGTGAGTGAATAACAGAGGATAAGAGAGAGTGAGTGAATAATAGAGGATAAGAGAGAGTGAGTGAATAAGAGAGGATAAGAGAGAGTGAGTGAATAATAGAGGATATGAGAGAGTGAGTGAATAACAGAGGATAAGAGAGAGTGAGTGAATAAGAGAGGATAAGCGAGAGTGAGTGAATAATAGAGGATAAGAGAGAGTGAGTGAATAATAGAGGATAAGAGAGAGTGAGTGAATAAGAGAGGATAAGAGAGAGTGAGTGAATAATAGAGGATATGAGAGAGTGAGTGAATAACAGAGGATAAGAGAGAGTGAGTGAATAACAGAGGATAAGAGAGAGTGAGTGAATAAGAGAGGATAAGCGAGAGTGAGTGAATAATAGAGGATAAGAGAGAATGAGTGAATAATAGAGGAAAAGAGAGAGTGAGTGAATAATAGAGGATAAGAGAGAGTGAGGGAATAATGGAGGATATGAGAGAGTGAGTGAATAACAGAGGATAAGAGAGAGTGAGTGAATAATAGAGGATAAGAGAGAGTGAGTGAATAACAGAGGATAAGAGAGAGTGAGTGAATAATAGAGGATAAGAGAGAGTGAGTGAATAATAGAGGATAAGAGAGTGAGTGAATAATAGAGGATATGAGAGAGTGAGTGAATAATAGAGGATAAGAGAGAGTGAGTGAATAATAGAGGATATGAGAGAGTGAGTGAATAAGAGAGGATATGAGAGAGTGAGTGAATAATAGAGGATAAGCGAGAGTGAGTGAATAATAGAGGATATGAGAGAGTGAGTGAATAACAGAGGATAAGAGAGAGTGAGTGAATAATAGAGGATAAGAGAGAGTGAGTGAATAATAGAGGATAAGAGAGAGTGAGTGAATAATAGAGGATATGAGAGAGTGAGTGAATAACAGAGGATAAGAGAGAGTGAGTGAATAAGAGAGGATAAGCGAGAGTGAATGAATAATAGAGGATAAGAGAGAGTGAGTGAATAACAGAGGATAAGAGAGAGTGAGTGAATAAGAGAGGATAAGCGAGAGTGAGTGAATAATAGAGGATAAGAGAGAATGAGTGAATAATAGAGGATAAGAGAGAGTGAGTGAATAATAGAGGATAAGAGAGAGTGAGTGAATAATAGAGGATATGAGAGAGTGAGTAAATAACAGAGGATAAGAGAGAGTGAGTGAATAATAGAGGATAAGAGAGAGTGAGTGAATAACAGAGGATAAGAGAGAGTGAGTGAATAATAGAGGATAAGAGAGAGTGAGTGAATAATAGAGGATAAGAGAGAGTGAGTGAATAATAGAGGATATGAGAGAGTGAGTGAATAATAGAGGATAAGAGAGAGTGAGTGAATAATAGAGGATATGAGAGAGTGAGTGAATAACAGAGGATATGAGAGAGTGAGTGAATAATAGAGGATAAGAGAGAGTGAGTGAATAATAGAGGATATGAGAGAGTGAGTGAATAACAGAGGATAAGAGAGAGTGAGTGAATAAGAGAGGATAAGAGAGAGTGAGTGAATAAGAGAGGATAAGCGAGAGTGAGTGAATAATACAGGATAAGAGAGAGTGAGTGAATAATAGAGGATAAGAGAGAGTGAGTGAATAATAGAGGATATGAGAGAGTGAGTGAATAACAGAGGATAAGAGAGAGTGAGTGAATAATAGAGGATAAGAGAGAGTGAGTGAATAATAGAGGATAAGAGAGAGTGAGTGAATAATAGAGGATAAGAGAGAGTGAGTGAATAATAAAGGATAAGAGAGAATGAGTGAATAATAGAGGATAAGAGAGAGTGAGTGAATAATAGAGGATATGAGAGAGTGAGTGAATAACAGAGGATAAGAGAGAGTGAGTGAATAATAGAGGATATGAGAGAGTGAGTGAATAATAGAGGATATGAGAGAGTGAGTGAATAACAGAGGATAAGAGAGAGTGAGTGAATAATAGAGGAAATGAGAGAGTGAGTGAATAATAGAGGATAAGAGAGAGTGAGTGAATAATAGAGGATATGAGAGAGTGAGTGAATAATAGAGGATAAGAGAGAGTGAGTGAATAATAGAGGATAAGAGAGAGTGAGTGAATAATAGAGGATAAGAGAGAGTGAGTGAATAATAGAGGATATGAGAGAGTGAGTGAATAACAGAGGATAAGAGAGAGTGAGTGAATAAGAGAGGATAAGCGAGAGTGAGTGAATAATAGAGGATAAGAGAGAGTGAGTGAATAATAGAGGATAAGAGAGAGTGAGTGAATAAGAGAGGATAAGAGAGAGTGAGTGAATAATAGAGGATATGAGAGAGTGAGTGAATAACAGAGGATAAGAGAGTGAGTGAATAAGAGAGGATAAGCGAGAGTGAGTGAATAATAGAGGATAAGAGAGAATGAGTGAATAATAGAGGATAAGAGAGTGAGTGAATAATAGAGGATATGAGAGAGTGAGTGAATAAGAGAGGATAAGAGAGAGTGAGTGAATAATAGAGGATAAGAGAGAGTGAGTGAATAATAGAGGATATGAGAGAGTGAGTGAATAATAGAGGATAAGAGAGAGTGAGTGAATAACAGAGGATATGAGAGAGTGAGTGAATAACAGAGGATATGAGAGAGTGAGTGAATAATAGAGGATAAGAGAGAGTGAGTGAATAATAGAGGATAAGAGAGAGTGAGTGAATAAGAGAGGATAAGAGAGAGTGAGTGAATAATAGAGGATAAGAGAGAGTGAGTGAATAACAGAGGATATGAGAGAGTGAGTGAATAACAGAGGATATGAGAGAGTGAGTGAATAATAGAGGATATGAGAGAGTGCAGCCATGAGGCAATGCAGCCATGAGGCGGGGGGGGCACTAACCAGTGTCTCTCCCCCTTATGCCGGTCCCAAGCCCGGATAAATGCAGAGGGTTGCGACAGGAAGGGCATCCGGCGTAAAACTTCTGCCACATTTAAAAATGCAAATGATCAAAACAAAATTCATACCGGATCGGTCGAGGCCCGGGTTAACAACGACCGCCATCAGTGCTGTCAACCAACAGGGTGCTGATGGAAATTGGACTACTGTTGGTCGAAGACGTCGAAGAAGGAGAGGCGGGAGGCGTGTCCGTGGGCAGAGAGAGAAGAGGAAATGCGGGTGCCTCGGGCTGAGAGTAGGGACTTTGATTGTTGGAACTATGCGAGGATAAGATAGGGAGCTGGCTGACATGATGCAGAGGAGGAAGGTGGACATACTGTGTGTTCAGGAGACAAGGTGGAAAGGTAGAAAGGCTAAAAGCTTAGGAGCAGGGTTTAAACTGTTTTATAATGGTGTGGATGGGAAGAGAAATGGAGTAGGAGTCATCTTGAAGGAGGGGTTTGTCAGGAATGTTCTAGAAGTGAAAAGAGTGTCAGACAGAGTGATGAGTCTCAGGTTAGAAATTGAAGGCGTGATAGTCAATGTTGTTAGTGCTTATGCCCCACAGGCAGGATGTAAGCTAGAAGAGAAGGAGAGATTCTGGAGTGAGTTAGATGAAGTGATGCAGAGTACCCCAGAGGTGAAAGAGTGGTCATTGGAGCAGACTTCAATGGACATGTTGGTGCAGGCAACAGAGGGACGAGGAAGTGATGGGCAGGTTTGGTATCCAGGACAGGAACACAGAAGGACAGATGTTGATCGATTTTGCAAAAGGATGGAAATGGCTGTGGTGAATACTTTCTTCCAGAAGAAACAGAAGCATAGGGTGACTTATGAAAGCGGAGGTAAGAGCACACAGGTAGACTACATCTTGTGTAGGCGAGGTAATTTGAAGGAAGTCAGTGACTGCAAAGTAGTAGTGGGTGAGAATGTTGCCAAACAGCATAGGATGGTGGTGTGCAGGATGACACTGATGGTGAGAAAGGTGAAAAAGGCAAAGGTAGAGCAGAAGACAAAGTGGTGGAAGCTGAAAAAGGAAGAGTGTCGTGTTGTCTTCAAGGAGGAGTTGAAACAGGCTTTGGGTAGTCAGGAAGTGCTTCCAGAGGACTGGACAACCACAGCCAATGTGATCAGGGAGACCGGTAGGAGAGTATTTGGTGTGTCCTCTGGAAGGAAAGTAGATAAGGAAACTTGGTGGTGGAATGAGGAAGTGCAGGAGTGTGTACAAAAGAAGAGGTTAGCCAAGAAGAAGTGGGACATTGAGAGGACCGAAGAGAGTAAACAGGAGTACAGGGAGACACAGCGTAAGGCGAAGGTAGCAGTGTCAAAGGCCAAACAGAGGGCGTATGATGACTTGTATGATAGGTTGAACAGTAAGGAGGGAGAAAATGATCTATACAGGTTAGCACAGCAGAGAAATAGAGATGGGAAAGACGTGCAGCAAGTTAGAGTGATAAAGGACAGAGAGGGAAATGTATTGACTGATGACAGAAGTGTGCTGGGAAGATGGAAAGAGTACTTTGAAGAGCTGATGAATGAGGAAAATGAGAGAGAAAAAGAGTAGAAGGGGTGACCGTTGAGGAGCAGGAAGTAGCAAAGATTAGTAAGGGAGAAGTGAGGAGGGCATTGAAGAGGATGAAGAGTGGAAAGGCAGTTGGCCCTGATGACATACCAGTTGAGGTATGGAAGTGTCTAGGGAGGTAGCAGTAGATTTTCTGACAAGAATATTCAACAAGGTCTTAGAAAGTGAGCAGATGCCAGAGGAATGGAGGAGAAGTGTGCTTGTGCCCATTTTTAAGAACAAGGGCGATGTACAGAGTTGTGGCAACTACAGAGGGATAAAGTTGATGAGCCATACAATGAAGCTATGGGAAAGAATAGTGGAAGCAAGACTAAGGGCAGAGGTCAGCATTTGTGAACAACAGTTTGGTTTCATGCCAAGAAAGAGCACCACAGATGCAGTGTTTGCTTTGAGGATGTTAATAGAGAAGTACAGAGAAGGTCAGAAGGAGCTGCATTGTGCCTTTGTGGATCTGGAGAAAGCATATGACAGGGTGCCGAGAGAAGAACTGTGGTATTGTATGAGGAAGTCTGGAGTGACAGAGAAGTATGTTAGAGTGGTGCAGGACATGTATGATAGATGTAAGACAGTGGTGAGGTGTGCTGTCGGTGTGACAGAAGAGTTCAAGGTGGAGGTGGGACTACATCAAGGGTCAGCTCTCAGCCCCTTCTTGTTTGCTATGGTGATGGACAGGCTAACAGATGAGGTTAGACAAGAATCTCCATGGACTATGATGTTTGCAGATGACATTGTGATCTGTAGTGAGAGCAGAGACCAAGTGGAGGAAAATCTAGAGAGGTGGAGGTATGCCCTGGAAAGGAGGGATTGAAGGTTAGTCTTAGTAAGACAGAATGCATGTGTGTGAACGACAAGGACCCAAGAGGAACTTTGAGGTTACAGGGGGCAGAGATAAAGAAGGTGGAGGATTTTAAGTACTTAGGCTCAACAATCCAGAGCAATGGAGAGTGTGGAAAAGAGGTGAAGAAGCGGCGTGCAGGCAGGTTGGAATGGATGGAGAAAAGTGTCCGTGTGATGTGTGATAGGAGAGTATCGGCAAGAATGAAGGGAACAGTGTACAAGACGGTGATGAGGCCAGCAATGTTGTATGGTTTAGAGACAGTGGCCCTGGGGAAAAGACAGGAGTCAGAGTTGGAGGTAGCAGAGATGAAAATGTTGAGGTTCTCTTTGGGAGTAACGAGGATGGATAGGATCAGAAATGAGTACATCAGAGGGACAGCACATGTTAGATGTTTTGGAGACAAAGTCAGAGAGGCTAGATTGAGATGGTTTGGACATGTACAGAGGAGGGATAGTGAGTATATTGGTCGTAGGATGCTGAGGTTGGAACTACCAGGCAAAAGGCCCAGAGGAAGACCAAAGAGAAGATTTATGGATGCAGTGAAGGCGGACATGAAGGTCGTTGGAGTAAGAGTAGAAGATGCAGAGGATAGGGAGAGATGGAGGCAGATCATTTGCTGTGGCGACCCCTGAAGGGAACAGCCGAAAGGAAAAGAAGAAGAAGAAGATGAGAGAGTGAGTGAATAATAGAGGATAAGAGAGAGTGAGTGAATAAGAGAGGATAAGAGAGAGTGAGTGAATAATAGAGGATATGAGAGAGTGAGTGAATAATAGAGGATAAGAGAGAGTGAGTGAATAAGAGAGGATAAGAGAGAGTGAGTGAATAATAGAGGATATGAGAGAGTGAGTGAATAATAGAGGATAAGAGAGAGTGAGTGAATAATAGAGGATAAGAGAGAGTGAGTGAATAATAGAGGATAAGAGAGAGTGAGTGAATAATAAAGGATAAGAGAGAATGAGTGAATAATAGAGGATAAGAGAGAGTGAGTGAATAATAGAGGATATGAGAGAGTGAGTGAATAACAGAGGATAAGAGAGAGTGAGTGAATAATAGAGGATAAGAGAGAGTGAGTGAATAATAGAGGATATGAGAGAGTGAGTGAATAACAGAGGATAAGAGAGAGTGAGTGAATAATAGAGGATATGAGAGAGTGAGTGAATAATAGAGGATATGAGAGAGTGAGTGAATAACAGAGGATAAGAGAGAGTGAGTGAATAATAGAGGATAAGAGAGAGTGAGTGAATAATAGAGGATAAGCGAGTGAGTGAATAATAGAGGATATGAGAGAGTGAGTGAATAATAGAGGATAAGAGAGAGTGAGTGAATAACAGAGGATAAGAGAGAGTGAGTGAATAATAGAGGATAAGAGAGAGTGAGTGAATAATAGAGGATAAGCGAGAGTGAGTGAATAATAGAGGATATGAGAGAGTGAGTGAATAAGAGAGGATAAGAGAGAGTGAGTGAATAATAGAGGATATGAGAGAGTGAGTGAATAATAGAGGATAAGAGAGAGTGAGTGAATAAGAGAGGATAAGAGAGAGTGAGTGAATAATAGAGGATATGAGAGAGTGAGTGAATAATAGAGGATAAGAGAGAGTGAGTGAATAATAGAGGATAAGAGAGAGTGAGTGAATAATAGAGGATAAGAGAGAGTGAGTGAATAATAGAGGATAAGAGAGAGTGAGTGAATAATAAAGGATAAGAGAGAATGAGTGAATAATAGAGGATAAGAGAGAGTGAGTGAATAATAGAGGATATGAGAGAGTGAGTGAATAACAGAGGATAAGAGAGAGTGAGTGAATAATAGAGGATAAGAGAGAGTGAGTGAATAATAGAGGATATGAGAGAGTGAGTGAATAACAGAGGATAAGAGAGAGTGAGTGAATAATAGAGGATATGAGAGAGTGAGTGAATAATAGAGGATATGAGAGAGTGAGTGAATAACAGAGGATAAGAGAGAGTGAGTGAATAATAGAGGATAAGAGAGAGTGAGTGAATAATAGAGGATAAGCGAGAGTGAGTGAATAATAGAGGATATGAGAGAGTGAGTGAATAATAGAGGATAAGAGAGAGTGAGTGAATAACAGAGGATAAGAGAGAGTGAGTGAATAATAGAGGATAAGAGAGAGTGAGTGAATAATAGAGGATAAGCGAGAGTGAGTGAATAATAGAGGATATGAGAGAGTGAGTGAATAAGAGAGGATAAGAGAGAGTGAGTGAATAATAGAGGATATGAGAGAGTGAGTGAATAATAGAGGATAAGAGAGAGTGAGTGAATAAGAGAGGATAAGAGAGAGTGAGTGAATAATAGAGGATATGAGAGAGTGAGTGAATAATAGAGGATAAGAGAGAGTGAGTGAATAATAGAGGATAAGAGAGAGTGAGTGAATAATAGAGGATAAGAGAGAGTGAGTGAATAATAGAGGATAAGAGAGAGTGAGTGAATAATAAAGGATAAGAGAGAATGAGTGAATAATAGAGGATAAGAGAGAGTGAGTGAATAATAGAGGATATGAGAGAGTGAGTGAATAACAGAGGATAAGAGAGAGTGAGTGAATAATAGAGGATAAGAGAGAGTGAGTGAATAATAGAGGATATGAGAGAGTGAGTGAATAACAGAGGATAAGAGAGAGTGAGTGAATAATAGAGGATATGAGAGAGTGAGTGAATAATAGAGGATATGAGAGAGTGAGTGAATAACAGAGGATAAGAGAGAGTGAGTGAATAATAGAGGATAAGAGAGAGTGAGTGAATAATAGAGGATAAGCGAGAGTGAGTGAATAATAGAGGATATGAGAGAGTGAGTGAATAATAGAGGATAAGCGAGAGTGAGTGAATAAGAGAGGATATGAGAGAGTGAGTGAATAATAGAGGATAAGAGAGAGTGAGTGAATAAGAGAGGAATCAGACTCGGACGCAAACCCATCGTGATTTAGGTGACATTTAAGATGTGATGATAAATAAATGTGTCTCAGACTATTGAAATTCTCATCAACAATGAGAACTTGTATTTATCCGAAAATTCTCCCTCCAAAAAAAGGAATAAATAAATAAAATAAATAAAATAAATAAATACTGTCCGTAACGTTTTTAAATCGCACTGTCCACAACAATCTCTGTTTATGTTCTCATGAAAATGTCCTTTGTAGATTTAAGTCCAAGCCTTGTCATCACCCAGATCGTGTCTCCTGTGATCTTTCTTTTCTCTTACAGCTCAAAATAATTGGTTTTGCTCTGCTGGATAAATTCCTTCTTTAATTATTCGTATTGAGGATTGTTGGCTTCTTCGCCGCCGTCTGCAGACAGTGTTTACTGTTCTTTTTTTTTTGATGACAGGAGCATTGCATTGTTTGTGGTAACTGGTATGTGATCATGTCCCGAAATGATAAAACTTGTGTTTATTTTGCGGTGGCGTGGAAATATTCAAAAACTTCACTGCTACCCCAGGCTCGCATGCTTCGCTTCAAATCTATCTCGAATCATCTCAAGGGTTTTTTACCAGGACATTCCATACTATAAATACTTCCATTCCTTCTCTGAATAGTAAACATAAAAGAAAAATCACTCAAGACTGAACATGTACAGCAGTTTAAAAGAAACCCATCGTCAACATTTGACGACAATTCTCTCACACGTTTGCATGTTATGATCGACAGAATTCTAAGAAATTTGACCTGCGAAAGACTGTTGTTCTGTTCAGGGTGTACACCCCTGCCTCTCACCCGAACCCAGCTGGGACTGGCTCCACCTTTCCCCTGTGACCCTGATAGTTCAGTGGTATAATGGATAATGGATGGATAGATGCAATGTGTACGTCCGTTCTAAAAGGAAGAGAGTTGTCCATACAAGCGACTGTGAGAAATTCTCTTACGTTGAACAGTGGAGATGTTCACCAGAACAACGAGAAAAAAGTGAATCTGATTGTTATGTGCACCAGTTACTGCACGATCATGCAGAGTGGTGTGCAGAAACTGGGGCAGTAGACCTGATCTTCATCAAACGGCTGCTGTGCATCAGTTTCTCTCTCATTGAAAGTTTAGTTTGAGCTTTGGCTTTACCTGACGGGTATTGCCGCAGATTTCTCATGGAAATGTATGTGTTGTAAAATTTGATTGCTTTTCATGTATCACTCAGGAAACTCTTCACATAGAAATCAACAAGCATCCTGTTACGAGTACAACCACAAACAATAAGGTAACGCAATCAGACTGACACTCCTTCATTCTTATTTTTTAATTTTTTAAATTGTATTCTTTTCAGTGTCTCTCGTATGTATTTGTTGGTTTCAGTTATTTCAGCTATTAGACTGCAGTGACTCAAGCATTTCCATCGGACATATGCACTCGCACAATTTAACTAAAACTGTTTATATGGACAGTTTTATATTATATTACTATATAAACATTAGTACAAACCGAGCATTAAAAATACGTGTTTCATCTTGATCTCTGCGCTTCCTTTTACCTTTTCAACTTCAGTGATCAGGTTTTATGTATTGGTGTCTGACACTGTGGACTTCTGGGTCTGGCTACCGGATCTATTTTGGAGCTGGAACAAAGCTGGATGTTCAAGCAAGTAAGTATCATTTATTCCCCATGACCAGAATTCAGAGGTGTATTTGTGTGGATTTTTAATTTTTAATTTTTTTTTTTTTTTATCAAGATTGTGCTTTAATGTAAAGCCATAATATTAAGATTGATTAAAGGACTACAAATATAACTGTATCTTTATACTGAAATAGAACTGTAGCTTTTTCATTGTTTCTAAGAAATGTTTTACTGTTGAATTTCTGTTTTATGAAATTAGCTGCTACCATGTACTGATAATGAGTTTGTGAGAATCAGTGCATCCGTTTACATCCAGATTCTCAACTCAGTGCACAGTTTATCCAAATTTAACGAGTTAAAATATGATGCAGTTGCGTATACTGTGCCAAATTATGGTTAAATTATGAAACTTACTTGCTATAAAATTTATTGAATGGAATTTAAAGATCACAGGTTAAAACTCTTGAAATAACAGTAAAGGTGTGTTCATTACTTATGATGAATTCTTTGCAAAAAAAAAGAAGATATTTTATAAGTGAAAGCATTTTCATAGTCCCCGCTGTAGTGTGCACTTACTTTCATCTAGCAAGATTTTCAAGAAAGTTTTTGTCATTGATTGTTCCTCAGTGTGACTACTCAGGGGAACAATAAGATCTTTTTTGGTACAGGCACCGATCTATTAGTAGAATCAGGTATGTCTTATTTTTAAAAACATCTCTTCATACTCTGCCAATTTCTCACAGTAAGTTCAGAATTTTATGATGTTTTATGAATTTCTGAGATGTACACAGCTTCACACTTCAGCATGGTGTCAAACCGAGTTTTCAGTTTTACATCAAAGCTAAAATTATACCAAAATGTATTGACACAGGTAAAAGAATGCTAAACATGATATGTAATCGAATAAAATATATAAAAATAGCTTTAATTTCACATTCTGTGACACATGCACAAACTGCAAGTTATTTGTATTTGAGAACGCGCCACTGTTGATGAATACAAAATCACTTTGAACAAAGAAACTTGGCTTTGCAGTGAATCAGATAAAATTCAAAACAGAACGGCTTTCATTTTAGATTTCAAATCAACAAAAATAAGTAAAATTAAATAAGTAAATACAATTGAAAGTATAGTATACTAGTATACTGAATATATATATTTAAAAACCAACCTAATGTAAGGAAATTCTTTGCATTTTGTATATTTTCTACTTATTTTGTTTCACTTTCTCCATTGCTCAGTGTGAATAATATCTTGTATTACAGGTATTGTTATGCAGTTTAAGTAAAATTAAATGATCTTTATGAAATTAAATGTATAAAATTGAGTTTGCATTGAGTACATGTATCTGGTTAATGTACTGATCTGTAGTAATGTGTGACATTTGGCACTAATGGTAAACTCATATTTGGTGATGGATCCAGGCTTTTTGTCCAAAAAAGTAAGTTTAATATTTATTTATTTCTACATGATTATTTATGTGTTCACGTATACATGCATATTTGTACAGTATATCAGCTCTAGTTGTTTTTTATTTTTGAAATCTTCAAACATGACACTTACCTGATGACGTTTATGTTGAACATTAAAAGTAGACAGACGGAGGAAAATGTGAACTTATTTGTGAGCTCCGTGCTGAGTTTTCACAGATAGCTGAGATTTTAAACCAGTATTTCTGAGGGTTATTCTCCTGACATTAATGTATGAGCTTGCAATGGTGTGTGACTGCTAATGAAAGAAGATTGATATTTGGTCATGGAACCAAACTTTCCATCCATCAAAGTAAGTTGTATCTTTTAAAAATGTAAAATATAAAATCCTGCTACTAGAATGCATTGCTTCAGTGTAAATATGTTATTTTAACATACATGTTGCAAAAAGGCAAATAACACTTCTCAATAAGATGCCACGTTTATTCATTTCTATTTACACGTAACACAAAATTACAATAGTACATACTGGTATTTTCTTAATAAACAAATACCTTCTGAGTCTTTGAATCAAAATGCTTCTCAGTTTAACCCTTAAATAAATTCCGATGTGACTCGAGAACCCACTCACTCACTCACTTTCTCATTTATTGAGCTATTTAATTCTACTAGGGGTCACAGGGAACTGGGCAAAGGTGGGGTACATCATGGACACCACAACAGACTATCATAGGGTCAACACACACACACACACACACACACACACACACACACACACACACACACACACACACACACACACACACACACACACACACACACACACATCCAGGGGCAATTTTGAACAGCTGATTTACCTAAAGTGTTTGGACTGTGGGAGAAAACTGGAGAACTGCTTTCATGGGAGAACATGCAAACTTCATCCAGAAATGCCCTCATCGAAACCAGCACTCAAACATGCAGTGAGGTGGATATGCTGACCCCTACAACACAGTTGTTCATTAGGTCCCCTGGGGGGACGAGGGACCACAACCTAGTCGTCCGAACTGAGTTATCAAAGGCCGGCCGTGTCTCTCCCCGTCCATGGTGTGAGGTTCATGTAAAAGAACCATTGCTGACTTTTGACAAGCGGAGCTGCATATTGCTCAGCGTGTTTCTGTCCTGCCACGGCCTGGCGAGCTGTCCAGAGTGTACTCTGCCCTCGCTCAGAGTTGGCTGAGATGGGCACCAGCCTCTCCGTGACCCTAATTAGGATTATGCGGACCAGAAAATAAATGAATGAATTATATGATATGTTTTGGTGTAATGTGTCACTGAATATGGAGATACTTGCTCAACATTGTAGATTTTTAAATAAACTCTTACAACTTTATATCTTATAATACAAACAAGAAGAGTTCATCTGGAAAGATTTTATATTTGCAATATTTTAACAAATCCCCTAACCATGTAAAGATTTGCAGGATGAAATGCGATAGGTGTTTGTTGAGGAACAGTGTATAGTGTATAGTGTATATTGTATAGTGTATAGTGTATAGTGTATAGTGTATAGTGTATATTGTATAGTGTATAGTGTAGAGTGTATAGTGTAGAGTGTATAGTGTATAGTGTATAGTGTATAGTGTAGAGTGTAGAGTGTATAGTGTATAGTGTATAGTGTAGAGTGTATAGTGTATAGTGTATAGTGTAGAGTGTATAGTGTATAGTGTATAGTGTATAGTGTAGAGTGTATAGTGTAGAGTGTATAGTGTATAGTGTATAGTGTAGAGTGTATAGTGTAGAGTGTATAGTGTATAGTGTATAGTGTAGAGTGTATAGTGTATAGTGTATAGTGTAGAGTGTAGAGTGTAGAGTGTATAGTGTAGAGTGTATAGTGTATAATGTATAGTGTAGAGTGTAGAGTGTATAGTGTGACTGATGGCAGGGACCGACTCGTTTTTGGCAAAGGAACACAAGTGCTCATTGAACCAGGTGACACGACTTTCATTTCTTTAAAAAAATAGTAAAAAATTGTTAGTTGACGACCGTATGATGATATTTTGTAGGTGAAATTCACAAAACAAAACTAAATGCATAAAAATTCCTAATTTTATTCGAGAAAAGGTTTCTTTTATACTTTTAGTATGTTGAGAGTATTTGATCTGGACTTTATCTCAGTGTGACTACTGGACTAAGTCGGATCATATTTGGCCCAGGCATCGTGCTCACGGTGAAATCTCGTAAGTTTAGAATATTTTTATAACATTTTATTGAGCATATAATTGTTTTTAGTCGATTTAAATAGTGATATGAATCGAAACAGATAGTTTATAGGCATCGCTTTGTATTATTATCATCAGTTCCTCCCAAACACTGGCTCAGAGCACAAGCTTATTTTTGTAAGTCTGTTACGCATTGTGTGACTAGAGACGCAAACAAAATATATTTTGGAAAAGGCATTGAGCTTTCTGTGGACTCACGTGAGTTTTTGTTACTTGTCCTAATCTACAGTATAATACGTTTTCATTTACCGTCAAGAAATTTTTCATCGAGTATATTTTCACAATGCCAGGTTTTATGTATAGAACATGAGGATGTGTGACTGGTGGTGAATACAAATTAATTTTTGGCAAAGGAACTTGGCTTAATGTTGCAGCAGGTAAGAAAACGCCGTTGTTTTCACCGGGAGTTAATTTTAAAGGTGATAAAGCCTAATAAGAAGTACTTGTTTCATCACAACAACAATGTGGAGCAAATCATTCACTACATGAATAATTCCTACTGCAGATCTTTATGGAAATCTTTCACAAAGTATTTAATGAAGTTTGATTGGAAAATAGTATACAGTATCCCAGAGACAGAACTCAAAAGGACATTGTGTAAGTTTTATTTTCTTTTGAAATGTTCCGTGTCAGATTTCACATGGAATAGAACACAATGTTGATATAAATACTTGAAGGGAAAATATGTGTTGTGTGAAAATAACCAGAGACGAGATGATTTTCGGTTAAGCAAATGAGCTCTTTGTTGAAACAGGTGATATATATATAGATATATATATCCTGAATTTTGTCTTCTGGAATTTCTTCATTTAGAGCAATACCTTAGAAGAATTATATAGACTGTACTAATTTAAATGTAAACTCAGTAATAAAAGGATGTATGTGACATCATAACGTTCTTATAAGAAATCAGGCAGATGACATGCCAAAGTATTTCAGATAATAATATGATAAGTGTATTTGAGAAAGTCTTGTTTCCGGTTATTTGATTGGCTGCAGTTGGATTTGGAATCTTTACAGAAATGAAGATCTGTAAAACGAATAGTTTCAGGTTGTTGATGCTACTTTGGAAGTATTTGATGAGGGGTTGATCTCAGTGTGAATACTGCTGGGGTGAACAAACTCATACTTGGCAAAGCAACCTCACTCAGAGTGGAATCTAGTAAGTTTAAATCTTTTTCAAAAATTCACTTTTCATACATAATACTGATCTGTAATGGTAAAAAAAAAAAAATCTTCACCATGTGATACGGTGATGTGCAGGGTGTTGATGGTGTCAATGGCGATAAACGTATACCGTATGTGGTGCTTACTGGTCCAGTTCAACCTTAGTTAGAAAAAAGGAAAAAACCTAAATGTCTTGGATTTGTATTTTCACAATCTGACTGACACCTTCTGTGATATCGTCCACTATTTACTGAAATTCACCTTTTATTACATTGTTTACAGAGTTTAATTGGCGGGTAAATTAAAAGTAGTTTTGCTGTGTACAATATTGTTGCTCAAAATTTGGTTCATCTTGTAAATTTCCAGTTTTATCAGATTTTTTTCTCGGTTTCGCTGAATTTTAAAAATCACTCGCTTTGATTACAAGCTCTGTGTTTCCCTACTGTCTGAATTTCCATTTATATGATATTCATTCAGTGTAAAATCTTTATGATCCAGAGCTGTGCAGTTCGTGTTCTCGATGTGAATGAATTCCTGGTGATGAAAACCTGAAGAAAAGATCTTGATCCTTTCAGCACAATCACAGAATGTTATTCTGGAATAAAATGATTTCTGATGGTTTCTGCTGTGGGTGAAGATGTGACAGGCGCGGTATGTGGTACCAGATATGAAATATAATGTGAAGTGAAAGTTTGGTGTAGTAAAGCGTGTAAGCGCAGAGTAATTGCTATGGCATGAGACTCTGTGTGACTCTTTCTGGTGACAAGATCGTTTTTGGAAAAGGAATTGAATTTCTTGTTGAAGTTGGTAAGTGAATTGATTTTGCCTTCAGAACTTGATTGTGCAGATCTCGGCCTGTTTCGATTCGAAATAATCGAATATTACAAACTGTCGTTTCACTTTAATTTCATTGGAACTGTACATATTAGAGTGATAAGCCAAAACCAAAGCTCTATTTTGACGTTGCCCGATATAAAACCAATAAGGACAACAGATGGAAGTTCTGGAGCGGGTTCGAGTCGACCGGAAGGTTAATGCACAGCCACATCTCACTGTGTGGATAATAATCGCAATAAAATGATCTTTGGAGATGCAACAAAACTTACAATAACATCCAGTAAGTGCTGAACAAAAACAAACACACAACTTTGATCAATGTATATTTCAATCATCTTATACGGACAGGATATTTATTTATTCCTGAAAATCTGAAAAGATTTAAACACTACATTCGCAATTGACAAATTGTATATAAGATTTATTTTGTTAACACTAAGATATTAGTAACAATTATATATCATTCATCAATCACATTCAAACACATTACATTACAATTAGCTTTACAATGTCATCAGGATGGATGTAATCGTTTTATAAGAACATTTTTCATTTGGGTATTACTATTATTATTAGTTTTATTATTATAATATTATTATTAGTTTTATTATTATAATATTATTATTAGTTTTATTATGATGATATTATTATTAGTTTTATTATTATAATATTATTATTAGTTTTTGGGGTAAAAAAGGGAATTGTGAGAGTAGTCTGATGCCGGACGGATTGAATCGGAGTATTTGCTGTGAGTTGGTGCTTTGTGTGACTCGTGGTGCTGACAGGATTATTTTTGGAAATGGGATGAAAGTACTTGTTGAACGTGGTAAGTTTTTCTTTTTGAAATTTCTGTACATTTTGATTGACCATAGTCTGTTTCAGCTCAAAAAAAGAAAAAAAAAAAGAAAAAAAATCTTTTCAAGAAATAGAAAAACAATATATATTATATATATATATAAGATAAAAATGACATGTGATCAGGTTCTACTGAAGGCGTGTAGATTAGGCTTTAGTTTATTTAGTTTAGAGCAAACGTTTATAGCGATGAGTTCCCCGGAGGTTTATATATTAAGGTATATTAATCCAACGCAGAAGAAACGCATGCGTTTGTTTGGATGTAAACACACAACGTTTCCAGATGTTTTGAAACGGATCGGAGTGCACTGTCATGTAAATGAAATGAAAGATTCCACGGTGTGGATGCTTCTGGTACAAAACTGATCTTTGGACACGGAACAGAAGTTTTGATAACTACAAGTAAGTTTTAGTAATAAATTATGTACGATGACTTTGATTTGTTTGGTTAATTAAAGATTAAATGCAAAGGGAATCAGTTTGTCTTTACATTTGATTAAATCATAGGAAGAATAGTTTGGGTCCTCAGGACAATCTGATGATAAATTTGAGATGATGATCCCCCTTTGCGTGACTCGTGGCGCTGGGAAGATAATTTTTTTGAAAAAAAAAAGGAATTTAAATGTTGACTGACCATGGCTGTGCATATTTCAGTTCTTGTTATTAGAAGACAACACATTATTTTTCTGAGATTTGTAAATGTAATTCAAATTTCAGAATCTTTTTCTTGGGGTTTAATAAATTAAGGCATTAAACAAAAACAAAAAAAAAAATAAAGAGTTTGCGTCAGTGTATCAATCAAAATGACATGAATATCGTATCTGAGTATTCAGAAAGATTAACGATTAAGGAAATGAAGCATTTCACTGTGTGGATGCTGGAAATAAACTTATCTTTGGATCCGGAACAAAATTTACAATAACTTCACGTGAGTCCGTTTATTATCAGAGATGTTTATTGTGGCGCTCACATTTTCCATCTGCTCAAAATTAACTTGCAGTTTTAATATTTTGTTCAAAATGTAATTGCAAAAGATATATCAACATTTGTCTTTATTTTGAACCTGGAACATTTTAGTCCTGAAGTCTGATTTTTGCTTGTGATGATGTATGTGCTGGAACACGACTTATAGTAGAAGCAGGCCAGTGTTTTTATTCAGGGTTTTCTCCAATCCTGGTACTCAACCACTGATAGCAAGAAACTCCAGACATCAAGAGTTTGAGTTCAAAAGCAAATAAGCTCCAGATGTAAGAAAAACTACTTTAAAAGGATTTTAAAAGTGAAGCTACTTGAGAAAGTTTTTCTCATAATAAAAACAATGCACTTATCTGTCGTCCAAAAAGCTCGGACAGCTACAGAGCATTGCTTCTGTTTACTTATTTCAGTTCATTACAATTTACAGTTACAGATGTTGATGCATTTTTACATCTGTTGAGAAGCAACATGCGTGAAAACTAGAATCTTACAAATATTCGCTCTTCAGCTCTTCGTATGCGGTCGTACGTTTCACTGGGCGAGATAAGAAAACGAACAGCAAAAAAGAAAATTACATTAAATTATATATTGCAAATAAAAAAAAAATAAAAAAAAAGAACCCAGATTCAGTTAAATTTAACGTACAAATAATTCTGAAGGTACAATCCTGAATGTGTCCCTTGTTTACTGGGCGTTTTTCACAAATTCTGAGAATCCCAAACCAATGCTATCGAAAGCATCTGAAGTTTTGGATAATGAATGGAAGTGTACGTGTGAACGTAACAAGCTGATGTTTGGTGCTGGAACGCGACTCAGAGTGAAACAGGCAAGAATTTCTAAAAAACATTTTAAATGCATGTTTTTAAACTTGATTATAAATGCTGTCCACCCCTCTGCCACCACAGCTGGATAATTCTAAAGTCAATTCTGCAGGCACCAAAGTGTGCACAGATATACGTTACGTTATAGAATACTATCGTGTAAATTGCACATATTTAAAGATTCTGACTCTTGTTGTTCAGCAAAAATGTTGTTTTTTACAGATTCCCTAAAAAAAAAAAAATCAAAACAGGTAAAATGACATATCCATTGTAAGTTGGTATCGATGAAGAGACAGCTGTATGCATCTGTTTGAGGTTGCAGAGAAAATGTTAGCACGTGTAGCAGTGTGTGAATAATAACGTAAAGCTGACCTTTGGCACAGCTATAAAATTGCTGGTACAGTCAAGTAAGTGTTTTATATATTGTGCACTTTTTCCATCCATGAGTTTTACTCCATACATTACTCACATTGACTCAGACTTCAGGAAACAAACTTTTATTTTGCTATTTTGCTTTTGTTCGGTAAGCCGCAAGATACGAGTTAACGTTATGTAGATTCTCAGTGTGCGAATGTTGGGAGTCAAAAATTAAACTTTGCATCAGGCATCAAATTGATGATTAACTCCAGTGAGTATTGAATCTTTTTATCTTTCATAACTTGAAGTCTGAAAATCCCGCTTTCTTTTATGTTGTCTGTAGTATTCTGAATATTAGCGACTCCTGCTGCACAGTAGACTTATTATTCTGTACCAACTAAAACAAACATCCAAACAAACAAGAGCAGAAATACAAACCCTTTTCCCAACAGTTATTCCATCCTGATGGTTCAGCATTGCTACAAAGTTCTATCAAATGTCACAATCTGGAGCATCTTCATATTTTATAATTATACATCATGATTGAAGCAGCATTGCTGAGGGCAGAAACTTAATGCACATGTATTTGTTAAACTTGAATAAAGTGTGTGACTCTGAGTGGAGCGCAGTATAAAGTCGTGTTTGGAGAAGACATAACGCTGACGGTACAGTCAGGTGGGAAATAATTCATCTTTTATCCGAACAATGCAAAATGTTTCATAATTACTAAAAATCTTATCGATGTTTACCAACAATTCATTGTTATTCCACTTACTTGGGTTATCATGTGATCTAGTTATTGGTGCTGACATGTTCACATAATATTTCAAATTGACTTTCGTATGAATTTAAACAGTACGATTCAATGCCGCTTGTGGAATTTTAATTAATTTTAACAGTTGAGTAAGTGAGAGTTGTTGTGAAGGACTAGAGCAGTGTGCGACTAATACTGGAGGAACCAGGCTGTACTTTGGCTCTGGAATAAAACTGGCTGTAGAAAGAAGTAAGTGCATTTTAAACTAAAAATCAAATCAAAGATTATAATTATATTTCTTCTCGTGAATTTCAGCTTGCATTACTGAAACTCCGGTTTTAAAACCCATTATTATACACGGACGATATGGAGATATCACCCATCGGCTAATATACAGTCAGACTGAGAATCACAAATACTTTCATAGAAAGTTTTAAGTAAAAGTTTATATACAAGAAAACAGCAGAATTAGTTTATAATTGTAATATTTATCAGGAGACTGAATGCTGTTGTAGTATTGTGTAAGATTGTGTTATGCATCGTATATTGAATTCAACTCCATGTACTGGATACACTGGAGACGACTGTGCCACACTGTGTGAATGATAACTTTACATCATAATACATAATAATACATAATAATACATAATAATACACATAATAATACATATAATAATACATATAATAATACATAATAATAATACATAATAATAATACCTCTAATAACTTTGGGGGAAATGATCTTTGGCAAAGGCCTAAGACGGCGGGTGCATTTCAGTAAGTGATTGCTTTCGTCTGATTTGATATAGAATATTATACGCTATGTTGATTTGAAGTGAATTCATCATGAAAGTGCTTGGTTTAGCTCGGGATCGGTAGGAAAGTGGGTTTTCAGGGGTAGATAGTAATAGTTGATTTTCGTGTAGTGTGCTGAGTTCGGGTTGCGTGAATCCCGGAAGTGGAAATCCGAGGCTATGTTTTGGATCGGGCATAAAATTGATAATTAATTGTCACATACATGTGCTTTATTGTTTTTTTTATAAATATAAGTCTAAACATCTGATTTGCATCAGAAATGGTCAAATATTTGAAAATATCTATAATATTTATTTTAATAATATGATTGTATGAAGGTTGTAATCATGTAGCAATTGAGCATCACTTTCACTTTTTTATATAAAAATAAACCATGACTCGTTTCAGAATTTGTTTCAACATTTCTATCATGTTGAATTAAATATATGCATGAATTTTTAAGCTTTATAAAGTATATTTACATTTGAAGTTTAGTGATATTGAAGAGAAACTAAGATCAGTAATACTCAGATTCCTGCAAGCGGAAGGAGACTTTTTGTCATTCCAAACAAAACGGTGTGACGACGAGTGCAGGAGGATATCGAGTCATATTTGGAGAAGGCATCAAACTTACAGTAAATTCAGGTCGGAAATATTTCAATGTTCGTGTTATAACCTTTTATAAGTTTTGTTCTGTTTACACATTTAGAAAATATCACAAATCGATTATATTATACTCTACTTTACATTACGCTTTCTGTCATATTTACAATAATTTTACATTAAAAATACACCAAATTTTATCAGAGATAAATGTAGATTTTGGTAGAAACTTATTGATAAGGGACTCAGCAGTGTGTGACTGTAGGAAACCAGTTGTACTTTAGTACTGGGACAGAAGTGATTATACAAAACCGTAAGTGCTGATGTGAAGTTTCAACAGGAATTCAACTGTTTGTGTATAACCTACATTTGCACTTCAAATAGACTGAAAAAGAAAGTCTATTTTCAATATTTATAAAAACTTTTACCAGAGTCTATCCATACACTAATATGTGATTCAAATTTTTTATAATTATTGTATAAATTTACACAGATCCATAAAGGTTTATGTCGCAATGTGATCGATCAATGAGTTGACTAAACGCTATTGTATATACAAGGCGTTGTCTAATCCGTGTGAACTTACAACTCAACCTGAACTTTTGCAACATGGACATCTAGAAAAAAACATCATTTCATTATATCGACCCTTATTATGTATTTGTAACTAAATACGTATATTTATACTTAAGTACTTGTATTTACTTAAAATGATTGAAGACATACAATGTGGAAGCATTTGTCACCCAAGCAGTGGAGGAATTTAATATTTAAAATTTAATATTTACACAAGACACAACCAATACAGTGGAATTCAGATGAGACATGAATAACAATTTTTGTTATATTCTGTAGTCTGAATACAAAAAACCCTCAGGATTTTATCGCATGAAAATTTGAATTAATGCTCATTCAATCAAAAATACACATGTGTTTATTATGGTCTATAACCAGCAATATAAATAAACTGCACTGTTATAGCCACCATACAGTTCACGTTTATAGTAAAATTAGTAACATTGAATGATTTACAGGTACTAGAGTAAGAAATAAGTTAATGATGAGGTGCAAAACAATGTGTGACTAATACTGCAAACAAAATCTACTTCGGCTCGGGAATGAAACTCGTTGTAGAAAAACGTAAGTGCAAATATAAAGTTTTACAAAGATCACAATTCTGTGGATTTTTAGCAAATTTTATGTGATTTAAAATAGGAGTTCTGAAATGAAATGAAATGCTACATAATGTACCTTGGCCATCATAAAAGTACTTTAAAATCTACAGATATCAGATTTAGAAAATGCGTTGGATTCATAATTCATGAAATAAATACGTCATTCAATGGCTTTAAGTGAATTTCGAAAAAAGTCTCTCGCATATTCATTCATTCATTCATTCATTCCGTCATTCCTTCATTCATTCCGTCATTCCTTCATTCATTCCGTCATTCATTCCTTCATTCATATTCTAAGTTAGATAATCTTAATTATGCTCGTGGGGTAGCTGGCGCCCATCTAAACTGATTGTGGGTGAGGGCGGAGTACATGCTGGACAGCCTGCCCGGCCATCATAGGGCCTGTATCGCAGGTGTTGTAGGAAAGTATTTATAATGACTTAGCGAGACTGACTGTTTTATTTAGTGTAAACTGCAGGATTGTAATGAAACACGTGCTTGCTGCAATTCTGAGATTTTATTCACTTTCTACAATGTATAATAATAATAATAATAATAATAATAATAATAATAATAATAATAATAATAATAATAGTTGATTGTTAATTTCGAGATGTAACTTGTTCTAAGGTGTTATGTAGTGCACTGAGTTAGTGTTATGATGCATCCTGATGTGTGACTACTGGTGGGGCAGCTCGAAAGTTGATTTTTGGATCAGCCACAGAATTGATAATTACTTCCCGTGAGTACAAGGAAGAACTTTTATATATTTTTACTGACATTAATTTTACTGCCAGCTATAACTGTGTTTAGATATAAACATGAGCATGGCTTCTGTAACCTCCACGTATAACAATAGTGACAACATAAACACTATAGCTTCTAATATCAAAAAGCTACCTCGTAATTAATAATACATCTTTAAGTTTTCCTGATTTGTTTAGTTGTGCAAAGCTTTTTACAGCAGAATTTAAACCAATATATGAAACACAGTAAGAGACAGTTATTGGTAAACAACAGAGCAGTGTGTGGATAGTACTGGTTATGGCCGAATCTACTTTGGCTCTGGAATCAAACTGACTGTAGAATATCGTAAGTATTGTAATAATAATAATAATAATAATAATAATAATCATAATAATAATAATAATAAAAACATAATTAAACTACATTACAAAGGTTATAATCATATTTTTCTGTGTGAAGGTAAGTTGACAGCAATAATTATGTAACTCAATTCTTGTTTACATCTTTTAGTTTACATCATTGTTTACATCAAATTCAGTTCTTTAGTTTAAATAATATTTATTACACTGAAGAAATTTACTTACAAAGCAATCTGTGGTTCTGCATGAACAAAAAAATGTTTTGTGTTTGTACAGGGTATATAATGTATATATATATATATATAAAATGTCCTTAATTTAATCAGACATCTACTTTACTGAATGAAGTTTCTGAATGAAGTTGATTAGATTCACTATAGTGAAGTAGAAATGTGAAAAAATGAAAAAAAAAACCCTGTTTAAGAATGTGAAGAGTATAAGTAGCTATTCCTCTTCGGTTTAGCATATGCTTAGTTAATGTTGTGGAAGTTGACAGTGTGTGTATACTGGAGGAAATCAAAGGGTAATTTTCAGTTCAGCGATAGAATTGATAATTAATTCTGGTGAGTATAAAATGCACATTTATATGAATTTATTTACTTCTTCATTTGCGTTTGTCATGCTGTGTTTGCCAGGCAACAGTCAAATAATATTTATAAGCTAAGTCAAACTTGATTAAAAAACTTACATTGTAAATTCAAAATATAACAATACAGGCATAAGACCAACATACATCACATTCATGATGTAATTAGTTATTATAATAATACTCATTGATGACGTCACTTATCATTCACATTATTCATTCATATCTATATCTCGGGGAAACTGGAACACCAAGTTAGTGTAATGTGCATGTCTATGGACGGTGGAAAGAAAGCAGAATGTCCGAAGGACACCCACACAAGCATGCTCAGGACATGTAAACCCCGCTCCCAATACTCGTCAAAAACAACAACAACAACAACAACAACAACAAAACTAAATTACAATGCAGAAACAGATGTATGGCACAGCAATTCCATGAATATACTGAACATGTATGATATAACTGCATCAAGGGAAATAAACATGCATGTATTTGTTAAGTTTTAAGAAACTGTGTGACTCGAGGTGCAGATCAATACAAAGTAATCTGTGGAAAAGGCATAAAACTTACAATAAATTCAGGTGAGATCTAATGAGCTTTTCATATTAATAGCAGAACATGTGAATATTTCTTTCATGGACATCAGTTAGATGTTTAGTTGTGAGTTGTCTTTATACAGCGCATTATGAAGCTTTTTATCGGCGTGTTATTGATCAGGGGATACTCAGTGTGTGACTGGTACGGGAAACAAAAAATTGTACTTTGGCTCCAAAACAAAACTGACTGTTGTCAAAAGTGAGTATAGATTTAAAAAATCCTTGTTATAGATAAGACTGTTTATTGATGCTAAATACTGTTTAAGAATATAATATAATATAAAATCTAAACTGACCTAAAAACCAAAGGCTTTATTTAAAATCTGAATAGAATTGTCCCTGTTTATGTCGAATGTATTTGTAAATACAAGTTCAATTCATTAATCATGCAGTATATTTGCAATTCAGTTCAGTTCATTATATGTAATCACTTAGTCCTAATTAAAGTCACGGGGAGGCTGGTGCCCATCCCAGCCAACTCTGGGCGAGGGCAGAGTACACCCTGGACAGCTCACCAGGCCACCGCAGGGCAAAAACATGCCGACGGCTTTGCAGCCCACTCTTGTCAAAAGTCAGCAATGATTCTTTTACATGAACCTCTCGGCATAGTTAACTGCACTGCAGGTACATTTGCAATTGAGGTGAAAATTCAATCTTGTCCTGATGGCCTTTGGTGTCACTTATAGGATGAATTGGTTGAAATAATTTTAAATAGATTTATACAAGTTTTAAATGCTACCTTATATTTGCCTATGATTGTGAGATGCATGATTTATATATATATATATATATATATATATATATATATATATATATATATATATATATATATATATATATATATATATATATATATATATATATATATATATATATGATTTTCTGAGTAGATCCTTCCGTAGGAGAGTGCTCAATACTTTTTGGTAGAGCAAATAACAAAAATAGAAGGACAGGACAAAAACTTTCTATTGAAACTCCATTTATCATCATTTATTATGATAAATGGAGTTTCAATAGAAAGGCTTTGTCCTGTCCTTTTATTTTATATATATATATATATAAATATATATATATATATATATATATATATATATATATATATATATATATATATATATATATATATATATATATATATATATATATATATATATATATATATATATACACACACAGTCTCTGGCAAACATTGGCATACATTGGTGTTTTTCATGAGATTTAACAGATCTTTGACATCAGCAGAACCTGATAGTCCAGTTTTGCTATTTTGAATTGTTCACCACAAACTAGAAAACTAAATTCTTTGTGAGGTTCATTTCCAATAATTCTCCATTTTAATGAAAGCTGTTATTTATATTTTCATGAGCTAATCATGCATGGTGTATTTGATAGAGAGAATAAGACTGTGTGAATCTTGGCAACAACAAGATTATCTTTGGTTCTGGAACACGACTTATAGTGCAACAAAGTGAGTGTTTCTAGCTAGTTTTTATTTATTTATTTATTTTTACACTTTTAAAGTAGAATATTAGTTTTAGTTTTAGTGTATAAACTATTGAACCCAATTCAAAACTGATAATTAAGTCAGTTTATGGTTTTATATGTAATATTTTTTGGATATTCAGTTTATGATATATCCTGCAGAACTGAAAGGTTTATGGAGTATCGGATATCTTCTGCATACCCTTAAAATATAAATAGTGTTAAGCTTATGTTTTAATATAATAATTCATTTGTATGTTAAAACTAATGTTTTGTTTTATTTTAGTCACAAAGAAGTGCCATTGTAGAAAGTGTACATACCAAATTTCAAATAATTTAATTTGATAAAAAGGTGTATTTCATAAATCAGTGACTATAGAGAAAATGCTGTGAGGTCGATCAGTGTGTGTCTAGAAACTCAGAAAAACTGATCTTTGGCAAAGGCATGAAACTGCTGGTAGAATCAGGTACATTTTCTGTAATTATGCTATTTTATATAACTTCCTACATAACCTATTTATGAACAATACTATAGTATATACCAATGTGTGAAAGTACATAAGTTATTAATTTAACAGTATAAGTAGTCATTTGGCGTATTTATGACATTTGTAGTCGATAATAACAAGGTGGAATGCAGAACCTGCACGTGTATTTGTCACACCATAGAAAACTGTGTGACTCTAGGTGCAAACCAATACAAATTAATATTTGCAGCGGGCACAACGCTTGCAGTCAATTCAGGTAAGAAATGAATAATACTCCATATTAGTAAACTATTAGCTGCATGATGTACTTAGATAATGAAGGTTTTACAGAACATTGCCAAAATAAAGATACTATAAATACCTGTTGGATACCTTGTGTTTATAGTACAATATCAACGAATATATGATAATAGTTTGATAACTTAATAGTATGATCAGACTCTTAGTAATAGAGTATAATTTAGATTAGTATAGACTTTTTGGTAAGGGACGGAACTGTGTGTGACTGGAAACAGGATCTACTTTGGGTCTGGAGTGAAACTGTCTGTAGAAAAAAGTAAGTGAAATTTAAAACTAGTCGGTGAGATAAATATTTGTACAAAATTTTAACATTCACTAAATAGTTGAATGCTTATTTTGTTCAGTGTATGTGATGAACTTGGGTAGTAAAGTTTTACGGAATACTGTGTGCTATACTTGCCTTAAAATGCTGTACATATAATCATTTAGAATACAATTATATGTTCATAATTCTGCGATGGCCTGGCGAGCTGTCCACGATGTACTCTGCCCTCGCCCGGAGTCGGCTGGGATGGGCGTCAGCCTCCCCGTGACCATAATTATAATAAAGCGGTTATGCAAAATGAATGATGAATGTTAATAATAACTTCGTTACCCTACCAATGAAAGTGTAATCAGGTATCAGGATATATGTCTTAGTAACCTGATTAGCAAATGCATTAAACTAATGGTACAATCAAGTAAGTGTTTTTAGCAGCTAAATAATGTTCTACTGTCTGTAGAGTGTATTACAAGGATTTCACTAAACTTGTTCCATAAAGAAATGGACATGAAAATGCAGAAGTCCTTTAAGAAATGAGTTTCTAATAGTACATGTAAGTAGCTGTTTGTCCTTCATTGATCGTACACAGAGTTAGCGCCATGTAGCCTGACAGTGTGTGAATACAGGGGCTGGATATCAAAAGCTAATGTTTGGATCAACCATAAAATTATTCATTCATTCCAGTGAGTATAAAAACACTTTGCCAAGTGTTTTCTCTTATGCATTTCATTGCTATATATAACATTCAGGTAGAAAATGTATATAATTTTAGTTACTGATGACAAAAACCTTATAACCAATAAACATAAAATTTTCTCACTTAATAAAAAGTTTCTTTCAGGTACATGACATTTTAAGAAAAATGAAACATTGCTTTTTATATTAACTTTATCCATTTATAAATTTTTTAATTCTAAACTTACCACATATTGAATATGATGGTAATAATGACAAAGTAATTCAGGCTCTCAATACATACGGAACAATATTAACAGATTCATTTCTACAATATGAGCTTTAGTCAACTTTGTGCATGGAACAAAACCAAAAAAGTAAACCTCTTTCATAGTTATTGTGCTGCTTCTCAAATTTATTTCATTAAAAGCATTTCTTTTGAAGACATGTATTTGAATTCTCAGTTATTTTTCTGCATGGATATGCCATGCACTGTGACCCTGGAGGTCATAGAGAAAATGTAAAGCAGTATATCATTGTGTGGATAATAACTATGGAGGAAAACTGATCTTTGGCAAAGCTGTAAAACTACTTGTACAGTCAAGTAAGTCGACTCAGTAAATAAGAAATTGTCTTCATTTTGTCCAATTTACATTCAGTTTATTACATCTACAAAATAATTTCATCGTCCGCAAAAATACCTTTTATAAACAATAGAATTACAGTAATATCTTGTTGTTTAAATACTAGGTTACATCTTTGGTACTGAAACATGGCTTATAGTAGAATCAAGTGAGTCTCTTCTGTTTATTCTTTTATTCTCAGTAGGACATTACCCGGTTTCAATTTTTGTGATTTTATTTCATTCAAAATTTTAGTTTGAGGTTAATAAGATCTATATTTATTTTAATATATTTTCTTTAGAAAGCTTAATTGTTTTACATATTTACATTTGTAAATGGTACATGATTTTCTGTTGAACTGACATGTTTATATAGTAGTTCAGTAAGTTCCAAATATTGGACATTTACTTTTGGTGCTAAATGTATGGTGGAATCTCAATATATGTTTTATTCTTTATGAGTCAAATTAGTCGTTGCGATTACATTGTGAGAGTCATAAATCATAATAGACAAATTTGAGACATTTTTTATGAATTATGTTCAGGAAAGAAAAATAAATTAATACACCAGCTGCTAAAGAGAAAATTCTGTAAAGTAGATATACTAGAAATAAATAGATATATACTAAGGTATATATATACTAGAAATATATAGATATATAGTAAGTTAGATATACTATAAATATATAGATATATAGTAAGGTAGATATACTAGAAATATATAGATATATAGTAAGGTAGATATACTAGAAATATATAGATATATAGTAAGGTAAATATACAGAAATATATAGATATATAGTAAGGTAGATATACTAGAAATATATAGATATATAGTAAGGTAGATATACTAGAAATATATAGATATATAGTAAGGTAGATATACTAGAAATATATAGATATATAGTAAGGTAGATATACTAGAAATATATAGATATATAGTAAGGTAGATATACTAGAAGTGTCCCATAAGGATAAAAAGCTTAAGTATTTGATACAGACTGTAATTGTGTGCGAATGTAAACAGACTGATCTTTGGCGCTGGAATACAAGTCATAGTTGAATCAGGCAAGTGTTGATAAACTTTATTAATTAATTTATTTCTCTACCATTGTTATATAGTATTTTATGAATATTTTATGATTATTGGTTTGAAAACTCTATAATTATCCAACATATGCAGTTTATAAAGTTATGTGAAGTCATGAAACACTGGGATCTATTCAACTTATTTGTTGTTAATATATTACTATAACCAAGCCAAGTCATAAAAGGTGTGTATCAATGACCTTTTTATTGAGGAAAAACCCAATTAAATACAGCAAAAACCCCAATTAATACAGCAGTCACTATAGAGAAAATGCTGTGAGGTGTGATAGTGTGTGACTGATAACATTGGAAAGCTGACCTTTAGTAAAGCTATAGCGCTGCTGGTAGAGCCAGGTACAGTAAATTACTTCTGTAATTGGTATTTTTTAAACTTCATGTATGAATTTCATATCATTTGTTATTTGAATTTACAGTACTGGGAATACATAAATGGAATAACATAATAAGTTAGCCATAATATATATTAATAGTTTGTTGGGAAAATTGCTCTTTAAAATAACACATAAACATAACTATGCTAGTTTATGGACTTATATATATATATATATATATATATATATATATATATATATATATATATATATATATATATATATATATATATATATATATATATATATATATATATATATATATATATATATATATATATATAGTGCGATTCCGATTGGTGCAATGTGCACATTCACAAGTATTTGCTAAGCCATTGAAAGCTGTGTGACTCAAGGTGCAGGACAATTCAAATTAATATTTGGAGAAAGCATTAAACTTACTGCAAATACAGGTATGGCATAAACAATCTGTGCTAATTATATTTGATATGAACAGTTGCACAGCATATTTAGGTTTTGATTAATTTACATATATGTTAAGTCAACTGTACTATACGTTTCTGTTGCATATGAAATGTTTACATGCAAACTTTACAAAATATACTGTATAGAATGCTTTACTGGGAGTTGTTGACAAGGAAGAAAACAATGTGTGTCATATTCTGGAAATAACAAAATCTATTTTGGCTCTGGAACGAGATTGATTGTACAACAAAGTAAGTGAAATTGTATTGTTTGTCTAATTTTAACTCAAAATACAAAATAATGAAATATAGCGCTGTCATAATTCCCTGATGGGTTCACTAAATACATTTAACAACTTCGAAAGTGTATGCAAATTTGTGGTCACTATTAGAAATTCAGTCTGGATTTCAGGGGAAAAGTAAGATATAAGAGAAATATAAATTCTATCTTACAAATTAAACTGTTAAACTCAATACGCACGCCAACTTTCACAAAGATAATATTATTCAGTGTAGCACTGTGGGACTAATAGCTTTGGAGGAAAACTGATCTTTGGCAAAAGCTCAAAACTCCTGGTACAGTCAAGTAAGTTTTTTGCGGTAATCAAAAAAAAAAATTCTACATTGTTGTATAATTCATAATGTGAGTTTCACTACAAAGGATAAAATTCAGACCCTTCAGTGAAATAATACAGCAATTTAAAGAAGTAGAATGAAATTCTACTTTATATTTCTGTCTGAGTCTGTCATTTAGAAATATAACTATAATGATATAACAGGGAACAATATTGTCCACTTTTTATTTCTTATATTCCATTAAAACGAGCATATAAAAGCTGCATACACAAGAAATGTACCATGTGGAAGTATCTGCTACACAAAAATATACACGTTTCACACACACACACACACACACACACACACACACACACACACACACACACATATATATATATATATATATATATATATATATATATATATATATATATATATATATATATATATAAATAATATATATAAATAATATCACATAAGTATAAAAACACTTCTGCACATTTGTTTTGCTATTATGTATTTCATTACCATGAACATGTACTTTATATGCAAAACGCAATTCAATTTTAAACTAGTAATAAGATAAAAATGCTAATCAAATCACAGGTCGTATCTGCATAAAATAGATACTCATTTACATATGTTTTCATTTTAGATTATACTATTCTATAATTTGTTTCTGAATTTTAAAGGAAGACAATGCACATGTATTTGTCAAGCTGTAATAAAGTGTGTGACTGGAAGTGCAGGAGGATATAAATTAATTTTTGGAAAAGGCATAAAACTTGCAGTAATTTCAGGTGGGCCTTAATTAATCTTTCTTAATTTCATCATGAATAGTCTTTTCATTTCTAACGTCACAATGCTCAGTGCTAGTTTGTTCCTACTGGAATTAGTTGTGCAATGAATTTGAAAACTATGTGTTTACATCATACAGTAAATTATGGTATCTATTTTAATTTTAAATTGGATATTTACATTAGAAAGTAATGCTATAGATCTATATACAGTAGGAATGAGTTACTGATACGGGACAGATCAGTGTGTGTCTGGAAACAACCGAATCTACTTTGGCTCTGGGACGAATCTGATTGTAGAAAAGAGTACGTACGCTTAAAACGCTTGTCTTTTAAAAATCATTTTATAGATTCCAATCCTTTTTATTTGTGTTAAAGCCAGTTTCTCAATACAACGCTAAATAATTTACGTTTTCTGGATAATGCCTTAAGAAATTACAATTATCCAATCTAGAACAAGCATTAGAAATACATTGAAAGCACATTTTATAAAATGCTTTCCAGAAAAACATCTGATTTTATTCCTATTTTATATCTCTACAATCATTCAGCACAACTCTATTTCAGTTTTATTGTTTTCAGTGGATTCAGCTAGTTTAAAAAAAATCTTCAACATTTTATAGATATTTGTTAACATTTCTTGAAAATACGAAAGAATTAGTTTGAATGCAGGTTATGTTTCTTATAGAAAATGTCATGTGCACAGTAAAGACTAAGAAAGTTACGAAGAAAATGTTATGAGGTGGAGCAGTGTGTGAATGATGGTGCACGAAAACTTATCTTTGGCAAAGCGATAAAACTACTGGTACAGTCACGTAAGTGTTCGATTACACTCCCTTCATTAGATGGAGTTATATGAATGTAGAAACACTCGCTTTCTATGAATTACAATTACAATAGTACGTGTCAATACTGATTATTCTTTGTATCAGGGACACACAAATAATAATAATAATAATAATAATAACAATAATAATCATCAGTTTTATAATTGTAAATCTAATAATCACAATATCTACTGTAACTTTCTTAGTATATTTGCTTATATTATTGATTAAATACAAAGCCAATGGGTGCCGAGGCAGTTACTAATAAAACACTACAATATAACTTGACTTGTACAGAATCAAAGAATACAGTCAGGGTCTGGTTTGGGCAACTGAAATTACAAAGAGGCAAAATTCTGCATGGTAAAGGTTTTTAATCCTCGAGATAATGTTATCAGTTGAAACAGTGTGTGTCTAATACGGCTGGAAAACTGACTTTTGGGAAAGGAACAATACTGCTGGTGCAGTCAAGTAAGTTTTTGCCGTATGATGTTTTATGCATTAATGCACATCTTTTATGATTTGTAATTTTCATCAATACGAGGCGAAAATCTAAAACTTAGCTATTTATGAAATGGGACTGCTTTGCTTGGATTATAGATAGATTATAGATATAGGTGTATGTGGAAAGTTCATCTGTGATTCAGCACAAAAAAAAAAAATATATATATAAATATATATATAAATAAATAAATAAATATATATATATATATATATATATATATATATATATATATATATATTCTGTCTTCCTTTCGGCTTTTTCCCTTTTACTCGAGTCGCCACAGCGAATCATCTGATTCGCAAGTTTGATTTGGCAGAGGTTTTAACGTCGGATGCCCTTCCTGTCACAACCCTTTTTAGCAAGGGACAGAAACACGCTGACGACTTTGCAGCCTACTCTTTACGAATGTCAGCAATGGTTCTTTTACATGCCTCACACCATAGACAGTGAGAGACATGGCCCGCCTTTGATAACCCAGTTAGCTGCACTGGGAGGGACAGTGACAACCTTGTGGAGAGTGGGACTCGAACCCCCAACCTTTGGATCAGCGATCCAGCGCCCTATACCACTAGACCACCACTGCCTATATATATATATATATATATATATATATATATATATATATATATATATATATATATATATATATATATATATATATATATATATATATATATATATATATATATATATATATATATATATATATATATATATATATATATATATATATATATATATATATATATATATATATATATATATAGATATGATTTTCTGAGTAGATCCTTCCGTAGGAGAGTGCTCAATACTTTTTGGTAGAGCAAATAACAAAAATAAAAGGACAGGACAAAGACTTTCTATTGAAACTCCATTTATCACTTCAGAAACCATCCTCTCTCTTCAGGTGATTATAGAAAAATCTTCTATATTCTTCTATAATCACCTGAAGAGAGAAGATGGTTTCACCAGCCCTCGAAACAGATCTGTAGTGATAAATGGACTTTCAATAGAAAGTCTTTGTCCTGTCCTTTTATTTTTGTTATACATGTATTTTTTTTAAATGCAAAGTTCAGACACACCTAATTGGAATACCATTTTTCTCTTAGTATGAAATTTTTTTGAAGATTTTACAGATGAAGGTCATAACATACTCTGTTATTGCTACTGTTTGGCAAATTAAACAAAAGTCTTTCTAGTTCTAAGTAAGTCAATTATTTAGTTTGTTTTTCATTATTACTTAGATTAATAATAAACACCCTATAAAAATTAGACAGAAAATTTCAAATAAAGGTGAAACTCGTGGTTATTGTTTAGATATAATACACAGTGTGACTGGCAGTGGGGTTAACAAAATCTATTTTGGCTCGGGAATCAACCTGATTGTTGAAACAAGTACGTATTTGCTGGAAATAAATATTTAACTCATACATTATCATGATATTGAATAATTATGTTCTGATAGGCATAAACAAGAATGTCAGAGTTATGGACATGTACGCATTTAACCATATCCACTTCACTGTTACCTTAGCATTACCACTGGCGCCGAATAGCCTGTGTGCAGCCTACCAGCATACATTATATCTGTACTGCTAAATTGGGACTTATTTTAAAATCAGGTAAATCAGGAAATACACAGTATCAGATAATATCAATTATTCTTGCAATGTTTTTTGTTAATACTATAATACTCAAATTATAATAACGCAAATAATCTACCAACTGGACTACCTTATATTATTACCTCCTGATCTTTTACTATAGAAATGATATATAGATTAAAACAAATATGTCCGCTGGAGGGCAAAAAAGTAACAGCTCAAATTATCTTGCAAAAGTCAAATAAAAATCATGTATCCAAAATGTACAATATCACCAAACTTAATGATTTTAAAATAATCAAATAACAAGATATTGTGTATAATATAGAATATAAAATAATCATTACAGTGTTACCTTAATGTCATGTAATTTCCTACTGTGTGAATACCCAAACTGGATTCGGAAAACTGATCTTTGGTTCAGCCATAACATTAAAAATTAGTTCTCGTAAGTAAAATTCTTTATCTGTCAGATGTATTTATACGTCATATATATATATATATATATTCTTATAACCCTTTCAGCTGTTCTAAGGATTTTTGCTTGTTTGGCTAATGTATACATGTTCACTTTAATGTACTGTGGTAGACAGCTGTTGATAATACTGGTACTATAACACGACTATTTATACTGATAATTTCAATAGCTTTTAAGATTTTGTTACAAGTAATTTGATTTACATGCCTCAGTATTTCTCATATAAATATTAATGTAATAGTAATAACATCGCCAAATTTGAATCTGGCTACACAAACAACATAAATGATCTAAAAACCGAAACCATATACTCAACTTTTATGAATATTACTGATATTTAAATACTGTACTTATGTTTACTATAAAATAAATAAATAATTTGTAATACAGATAATAAAGTGAAACTGCTGAATGCCCAGCAGCAAAAGTCCAAGCGAGATCGGTAATTATTCGTAAGTGTTAGAACACTGTGTGACTGGCAGTGGAGGCTGGAAACTCTATTTTGGTTCAGAAATCAAACTCACTATAGAGAAAAGTAAGTGTCCAACAAAGATAATAACAGTAACACTCCCTGTATTTATTTGTTTACCGGCTGGTTTCATGCAAAATTCATGACACTGATATATATTCAGTATCTTCAATCAGTGGTTCTGCAGATATGTAGCCCTTTAAGTATAAAACAATATCAACATAAATGATTTATATATTTATCTCATGAATACATTTGAGCAAAGATATTGGGGACTAATACGTTAAATTTCATATTCAATTTGTACATCAACATCAGTGCATGGGGCAACTTTTTGTTCCTAGCTTTTATAGTGTGTGGATGCTGAAAGTGGATTAAATAAGATCTTGTTTGGTACAGGAATGAGCTTAATGATTGTAACAGGTAAGTACTGTTCCTGAAGTAGCTAATGTTGAATTAACTCTGATAAAGATGACGCAATACTAGCTGAAAGTGAGTGCAAATTAACATTGTAAGTATAAATTCAATGTAATACTTGAAACTAAGCACTTATGACTTTAAACTCTACATCAGAAATGTTAGTTTCAAGTATTAGATTTTTCATTTGTAGTTCATGATACAAAATTCTATTAAAACTACATCAAGTCCATGCTCCACATACTCGATGAAATGCAAGTCAATTTTCCCTTCACCATTAAGTTGCATCTACAACTGTTTCTCTTTTAAATGTTCCCAAATTTGAATGTTCTACATATGGAAAGGAAACTTGTTTTTGTGCAGATATGTAACTAAGTGTGACAGGATCAGGACAGAAAGTCATATTTGGAACTGGAATAAAAATCACAGTTTTATCAGGTAAAATTTAATATGATGACTTCAATCGTGTAAAGGCTTTTGTTGCCTGGTTCAACTAATACTTATCTGGTAATTACATTTTACACAACTTGCACATGTTGCATCCTTTTGTGTGGTTTGTTTTAGAAAAACTGAGCAACATTAAGACATAAATATATAACAGTACAACATTTATCTATAAACAGCGCATTAAAATCACTGTAGCTTTAATATTATATTTTTCAACACTGTGAATTCTGGGATTGGATATGGAACGTTCATCTTTAGATCACTATTTTGGCATAAAATTGATAATTCTTTAGTGAATATAATATGTTTTCCCATTATGTACACATTCCACGACTAAGACAAGAATATCCATGTTTTATATTGCTTTATTATACACATTATCAAAGATACAAGTACTGAAGTTTAAAATAGGTATTTTCACATCAAGACTTTAATAAATTGAAAATTTAACTTAAATTTATTAATTTCATTACAAACATAATGACTAAATTAAAATATCAGCTGAGGACAGCGTGCTTTAGAAAAACTTGAATAACTTGTCTTACTGGTATTAAATTGTTTACTATATGTATGATAAGTAACTCACTTTATACTGCAATCTTTATTAATATACATATTAATGTAGCTTACACATAATATTTTATTAGAAAATGTGTGATTTGTTATTGTTTATTAAAAGTATAAGTGGCACAGGCTACTGCAAATGTGCCTTTTTAAGTATAGATTGATAAAAGTAATTTCAAATGAATACATTTACGTAGTAAACACGATAAGAATTTAGAATTTGCTCAGGTACACAACACAGTGTGACTGACGGTGTAGGCTGGAAACTTTACTTTGGCTCAGGAATCAAACTAAATGTTGAAAAAGGTAAGTGTTCAAGCTGATATTATTTAAACGTTACAGTTTCTAATACTTTAAGTTTCGAACTAAACACTTTCAATTCAAGTAACCAGTCAAAGCAATCGTATATCATATCGATACATCAGCCTACTAATACAAGTAGGAGCTACTTTTCATTGAAGGGATTATTGAATTTATACTTTATACAACACTATGATGCAACACCTGAGACTTTGTGCTGCTGGCTTTGATACTGTGTGACTTCTGGAACTGGAGTTTATAAGCTCATCTTTGGCACTGCCACAAAGATAACAATCGAAACAAGTCAGTCGTTTTTCTTTCGCATTTCTGCAGTCAGCACAGATTGAACTCCAGCAGGGTTTTTATTTATAGCTCTGAAAGAATAAATACATATAAATATTGGTCTTTATCAATGCAGCTTCAGTTTAATATGTTGTTTTTATTTCAAGTCCAACAATTTTATTTCAATAAAACTTACTCTATAAATCTTTATTATTTAAGCATCCTTGATACATTCTAAATAAATCTTGGAACAAATAGTTTATTGTCACTAAACTGGATCGAAATGGATCCTATTAGAAGGAGCCATGTTTTTGTGAAGATGTGTAACTCTGTGTGAGAGACTCAGGCCAGAAAATCATATTTGGAAAAGGAATAAAACTCTCGATAATATCAGGTAAAGTTGTGATATTACAGCGTTCTCATGTTTTAACGAACTTTTAATTCAACAACTTTTGCCTGTTTAAACTTATACATTGCTATTTTAGTATATCATTTCTGCAAAAGATACAACATTGATATCTTTGCTTTGTATTTGATGAGCTAACAAGATTTTAAAAAAGTCTGACATTACATAAATTACGAGTTACGAGTTCATACATAAATGATAGAACATCAAATTCTCTACCAATAATTGAAATCTTAAATTTGTGACGTTTAAACTCAGTCCTGGTGCATGATATTGTAGTTCCAGTATACACATATTGCACAACTTCTATTTACACTTTGAGGAAAATTTGGTGAAATATATATTATGTTTTCTCAGAACTGTGAAAGATTACGCAAATGTACTTAATTAAAAATTAAAACTGCAAAGAATACAACGCAACACTAAGTGGTTTTGTAATAATGAGAAAGGTAGTTATTTCACTCTCATGGAGTTTGCTGTGAGCTTAATGTTGTGTAGTTTGGTATTGTGTGAATAGTGGTGCTGGATATGGAAAGTTGAGCTTTGGATCCGGCATAAAATTAATAATTCATTCCAGTGAGTACAATGCTCTATCTTTGAAATGTTCTATTGAGATTTTCCAGAATATTTTACTGATTCAAAGGTCGAAAAATTGTGTTTAAATACAATTAACCTAGTTCATGTCACAATCTTTAAAACATCTACTTATATAATCGGATTTTGTTCGGGCTGCAATCTCATAATATACTAACACAGTATCACTGAAAACACAAGTCAATGAAATACATTTAGAATAGATATAATAATAATAACAACTATATCTGTAGAATTATTGCTCTGGGTCAGTTTACTGTGTGACTCAAGGTGGAGGCAATAAACTCTACTTTGGCTCAGGAATCAAACTAACCACTGAAAAAAGTAAGTGTGTTACAGAAAGTTAAATGATTGTTAAAACTTTTAAAAGCTTAATCAGTTTTATTTGAAATAGAAGAAATATATGTTATTGTTATATACAGGATCTATCTTAAATTCTTTATATATATATATATATATATATATATATATATATATGCATATGCATCTTCTTCTTCTTCATATATACTTCTCTCTCTCTATATATTAACTAGGTATAAAGTTAATTAATACAAAACCACGTAATAAAGATTTCTGAATATAATTTGAAATATTAATCGATAACAGATAACGTTGATAATGAGTTGTGCTTTCTACCACTGTTGTAAAAAAACAACAATGACAACAAAACCCCCCCAAAAAAACAAACAAACAAACAAAAAACCCCCAGTGAATATGTATATAAATACCAAACAAGCCCATTTTCTGCATTTTACTTTCCGATTTTCTATTTTTATATTTACTTTTAAGGTTGAATTCCCTCCAAGTACTCATTTAAAATTTCTCTTGTGTTCTGCTTGTATTAGCTTGTAAAACCTGGGGTGCAACACTAGTGCTTGCTCAGATTATTTATTATTTTGTACACATGTACATGCAAAAAAAAAAAAAAGTTTGTGATGGTGAGCATAACGTAAAAATCTTAAACACAAACTGCACATTTTTGTAATAATTTGTCATATTGGTAAATTTTATAGTATTTTACTTAATCAAATGCACCGAATGCTGAATATCGTAATTATTTCAGTTTACATCCCAATGTTTATTATGTTTCCATAATTGGCAGGAGAATGTGTGCATATTTCATACATGAAATAGATCTGTGAACAAAATCTGATGTTGTGTATTACTTTAAGCTCGTCACAACGCCTAACCAATTGAGATTTTTTTATTTTGGACCTTGGAATGTGTAAGGTTGATGAGAATGGCATGTGGATGCTGAGAGCACTGCATGATTGATAATAGAGAACTGATGTTATGTTGGGTCAGAGGTCGAATTGATTGTTCAAAAAAGAACACTATCAAGTTGCGTTTAAAACACCTAATTATATTTAATTGTATATAGTTTGTCTTGTAGATATTATTTTAAACTTTAAATACTTTTCCTTGAAGCACCAATAGGGTGCAATAAAATCCTATTATAACTCAATTACTCAATAAATTCTCTATTGACAAATTTGAATAAAATGAATGTAGAATATGCATTCAGAGCGGACGTTATTGCGCGGGATGCTAACAGTGTGTGACTCAATCTGGAAACCAGAGAATCTACTTTGGCTCTGGAATCAATGTTATTATTGAAACAAGTAAGTAGCTACAAAGAATTAGGAAAAAAGTGAAAACTACAAATGTACATATGTAATTTTTCTTAGCCAGAACTAACATTTCATTAAATATGAATGAGAATGGGAAAAAAAACACCACTAAATATTTTGTTAATAGGTTTATTATGTAAAAGAGATTAAAATATATTAGAGAATGCAATAGTATTAGAGTCGTCAGACGATCAACGAGTTATTGTTTAGAGAAATTTGAATGTGTGACGAACACAGGAAACAGAAAAATCCATTTTGCGTCTGGAGTAAAATTAATCATTCAACCAAGTAAGTCTGGAGAATCGATTAGAAAAATGCTCATGTTTCAGTTGGTGATACCAGTAAAGCTAACAAAACAATTCCTGAAAATCCCAACATCTATACTGATTACACTGAGATCGGGGATACTTTAGTGCTATATGATGATAAAGTTAAGCTGAACATTGAAACTAAAGAAGAGTTTTAATAAAATTTGCTTTAATGTAAAAAATTGCAGCGAGTTGCTGTACTCTGTGACTATGAAATGAGGATAGAAGACGTGGTTGGGCACAGTGCTGACACTTCACATAAGTGAGTCCGGTTATGAAAATGTTAATTATCTACAGAATTGATCGTACACATTTTGCTTTAAATGATTACACATGGTCATTGAGAAAAACCTAATTAGTGTATGAAGAATGAATTGAAGTAAGTTTTCTATGAGGCACTTTTAGAAACTTTTAAAAATGTGTTCTATGGTTTGGTAATGTTATTATGCTATGAATTATTATTGCAAAAATAAATAGTATGTTGTAAACATTCACACACACACACACACACACACACACACACACACACACACACACACATATATATATATATATATATATATATATAAATATATCTATATATAATTTTCTGAGTAGATCCTCCCGTAAGAGAGTGCTCAATACTTTTTCGTAGAGCAAATATAAGTAAAAATAAAAGGACAGGACTAAGACTTTCTATTGAAACTTCATTTTTCACTACTGAAATATGAAGTTTCCATAGAAAGTCTTTGTCCTCTCCTTTCATTTTTACCTTTATTTATATATATATAAATATATATATAGAGGATTTTCTGAGTAGATCCTTCCGTAGGAGAGTGCTCAATACTTTTTGGTAGAGCAAATAAACAAAAGGACAGGACAAAGACTTTCTATTGAAACTCCATTTATCACTACAGATCTGTTTCGAGGGGTGGTGAAACCATCCTCTCTCTTCAGGTGATTAAAGATTAAAGATTAAAGATTTAATCACCTGAAGAGAGAGGATGGTTTCACCACCCCTCGAAACAGATCTGTAGTGATAAATGGAGTTTCAATAGAAAGTCTTTGTCCTGTCCTTTTGTGTGTGTATATATATATATATATATATATATATATATATATATATATATATATATATATATATATAGACAGTAAAACATTCCGGTAATATTATATATTATGATACTGTTCAATAAAGTTTGGTCTTTTATTTAAATTGTGCTGTTTGGATACACCTTTAGTCCACATTTCTACTATACATTATATTGAAATTAAATATAGATGTGTCACTTACAGTAAATGACAGAAATGCTACTTAATCATTTACATACAGTTTGTTTTGTAGATATTAGTGTCGAATTTGAAGAAATTTCCTGAAAGCTTACGACACTTAGTATACAATACTTACTATAATACCGATTACAACTGAACTACTTCCAACTTTCTACTTGACAATATGTAATAAATATAATGTGGAATGTTGTTGTAGAACAGAGAATTATTGCTCAGGATGTTAACAGTGTGTGACTGATTCTGGAGCACGGAGAATCTACTTTGGTGTCGGAATCAAAGTTATTGTTGAGACAAGTAAGTAACTAAGAAGAATAATACAGTATAGGAAATTACAAATGATACGAAGCAGCTCACAAAATCTGGTGGGAAAAGAAAAAACTTGCTAGTTTATATTGTATACGTGTGTCCGTACTCAAAAGTCAACAAATTCCTAAAAGCATTCTGTTGGATTTTCAGTTGATTTTTATTTAAATATTATTGATTGAGATTTCCAAAAAGGTTCAATGGAAAATCAGTTCACTTGAACCAATTCCACTACAACACGGGAATGGCAATTTTTTATTTACTGATAAAACTGAATGTTAAAATGAAGTATTGAGTATTGATTGATAAGCTTGTAAGAAAGTTTTTGCTATTAGTTGCAGTAAAGTGTGAATGCTGGCGGTGGATATAAGATCTTCTTTGGCACAGGCATAGTGCTGAGAGTTCAAATGAGTAAGTTAAGGTTAATAATATGTTCATAATCAACAAAATGCACCTTACATGTTTTACTACAAATGATTAAAAATGGTTATTAATATAAAAACCTCGAGTACAATCTGACCTGATTAAATGAATTTATATCTTCTATAAGTATGAGTAACCTGTAATGTTAGGTTGTTGTGCTGCCAAGTATTATTGCATACTATATTCGGCTGTATTTAACTAATATTGCAGTAGTATGATATTATTTAAATAAAAGTTTGTTATTTTACTTAAATTATGTTATTTAGATACAACTTTAGTTAACATTTCTAATATTCATAATAGTTAAAATAAATCAATGAAATGTAGTTTGAATAGGCCATGATATAGTTACTGCTCAGGACCAGAGCATTGTGTGACTGATGATTGGAAACTGTACTTTGGCTCAGGAATCAAACTGACTGTTGAGGAAAGTAAGTGAGCAACAGAGTTAATAAATAGCACTTTATAATACAATACATTACGAGCTACACTTTCAATAATCTTGACCTTATGGAAATCCTTGGCTTGTCTTCAGAACAATCTTGAATTGACATTAAATTATTACTTTAAAAATTGTTACTTTAATAATTTCAATACTTTAAATCAAACCGTTACAAGCATTGCTTTACACCTTGTGTAAGTGTCCTGCTCGTAGCGCTCGTGTTTTTGTGCAGATGTACAACTATGTGTGACATACACTGGGCAGAGAATAATATTTGGAAAAGGAATAAAAATGACTGTAATATCAGGTAAGCTAACAACGCGATGGCATTCTCTTATTAAACGCTTTTCATCGCTGGACACTACGTTCATCTGCTATCAGTAGATTTCAGTATCTCAGTAGATTTCAGTATCTCAGTAGATTTCAGTATCTCAGTATCTACACAAAATATCTGCTTGTATTTGACAGATTTCCTAGAAATACTTTTATCTGTTGCCCAGTGACAGTCCGGCAATCTGTATAGGTTGTACCCAACCTTTACCCAATGCTGGCTGAGATAGGCTCCAGTCTCATTGTGATCCTTGTCGTAGGAAGAATTTGGCCAATTAGTACTGAACTGAGTGAGTTTCCTTTCCATAAGTATCAAAATTGACAGATCATATGTAAATGGTGAAATATCACACTCGCCACCCCGCCAATCAGGTTCAATGGAACTTTACTTTGCTTTTAGTGACCACAAGTTCTGACACCCAATATTCAAAATTTATGATTCATATATTATAATGCACAAAAATGCACAGTAATAAAATGCATTTTGTATTTAAATTTTGGATATGCAACCATTCTTAAAATAAAAGCCCAATGAGATGCACCAGGAACGTTGAATTTTTGTTCAGGAAATGAACAATGTGTGACGAATTTCGGAGGTCAGAAACTCATGTTCGGTTCTGGAACAAAACTCACTGTTGAGAAGAGTAAGTTAAAAATTCTGTAAAAAGGATTCATTAAAAACTTGCTCGAGAGAATATACTTGGAATCTATATGAAATATTTGAAATATTTTATTGTTATAGTTTTTCATAAATTTCCAGTATAATTATTTTAAAAAGTTTAATTCATTTGCTGAACCACTTTATACCTATTAGGGTCACAGACTTGGATTTTAAGTTTAAGTTCCATAATAAGAATGAGTGAGCAACTGAATGAAGAAATTTTGCCAGATAAGTTATAAAAATATTGAAGAATGTCAAAATAATATTTTAAATTGCAAGACCTCTATGGTTGCCCATGTTCAATATTTTTATTTGAAACTTTCTCTCTTTTGTAACTATAAATATTATATAAATTAAATAAAATACCATCGGCATTGACAATACTTAAGAGTAGTTTATACTACACCAAAATAATGTGAGTTGATTGATTTGCTGTCTAATGATTTTATATATATATATATATATATATATATATATATATATATATATATATATATATATATATATATATATATATATATATATATATATATATATATATATATATATATATATATATATATATATATATATATATATATATATATATATATATATATATATATATATATATATATATATATATATATATATATATATATATATATATATATATATATATATATATATATATATATATATATATATATATATATATATATATATATATATAAGGATTTTCTGAATGTAGCGATGGTTGTGGATAAAATCCAATCGTACTTTACCTCCAGTTTTGCTTTAGATCAGATCATTATTGATTGGTAATATAACAGTGTGTGACTGACGGATTTCAGAGAATCTACTTTGGCTCTGGAGTTAAACTTATTGTTGAGACAAGTAAGTGGCTAACAAAAAAAAAAAAAAATGAAAAATGGAGAAATAAATAATAAATTAAATGCTTTTGTAATTTTCTTATAAATGTAATGTTTTCTTCAGCTATAATACTTTTCCAAATACATTCTCTAAATGCTCCTTTTTCATGCTCATCTATGCAATCTCTGACTTTTAACAAATAAACTTGCACTTATGATTCATGTTAAGTAATTCACTTAGAAAACACATTGTCTGGGGTTTGAACACATAATATATATATATATATATATATATATATATATATATATATATAAAAGTAAGCTTTGCAGCATATTCACAATGTTTCAATTCACAATGTGGACCCTCAGTAAAAATGTTGAAGATTTTTAGTGTATAGTTAAAATTTTTGTTGTAGATAAAATGCTACAGGTAGATTATAAGGTACAGTAGATAAAGTTGAGTGGAGAATCGTCATATACTGTACAGTGGATAAAATAATCAATGCATTTTTAAATGAACATTTCGTATTTGCATATTAATGCATTTTGTGTGAATCTTTTGTTAAAGCCTAAAGATTGTATTTGATGAACATCCGTCCACATTATTCTGATCGAGCAGTTATATGTCCAAAGAGTTATTGCTTAGCAACAGAGCAGGGTGTGACTGGATCTGACAGGAGAATTTATTTTGGCCGTGGAATCCAACTAATCTCTGAATCAAGTACGTCTTACATCTAAAATACATTAAAACCCAACTCAGACAAAATAACTTCATAAGGCTTCCCAGGGACCCGAATCTAAAATCTACATTTAAAGTTAGTGATATTACTGGCAGACAATATTATCCCATCAGTGTCAGCATCTGACAGTAAATATGATAAAATATGATAAAATATGATAAAGATAGGATAAAAATATGATAAAGATATGTCTGCAGTGTAACTTAAAGCCGATGATGTTTGCTCAGGGAAATATCAACATGACTGCCACAGTCCAGAGACTTTACTTTGACTCTGAAAGCAAACCTATTGCTGAGACAAGTAAGCAGCCATATACATAAATACATATACAGTATATACTAATAATTTAAACATATGTAATACGTCCTGTTTTATATATATATATATATATATATATATATATATATATATATATATATATATATATATATATATATATATATATATATATATATATATATATATATATATATATATATATATAAATGTTATAGAGTGTTTTTATTAGTTTTTTTCCCCAGAACTTGAGAAACTGGACTGAGTATAATTTAATGACGCTACAGTTTACAATCTACAAATTTCCAAAAGTAAAAAAATCTCCAGTAGAAAATACAATATTTGTTTGCATTTATAAGCAATATTCAAATTTAATTTGATGAAATGTACTGAAACCACTGCTTTCGAGAATTTTTCGAGAATGGAAAAGAATATTTTTGCTCACTGATATAACAGTGTGTGAATCAAGGCTTTGGGAAAATGTACTTTGGCTCTGGAATCAAACTTATAATTCAGACGAGTAAGTGTGCGATAATATTACAATATTCAAAATAGTTTGTAGTTAAAGACATTTTAAAATGAAAACATATTTTTCTTCTTCTTCTTCATCTTATTTTCTTTTAGATAAAAGAAATTGTTATATTGTCCTAAATACATTTTCTCAGATTACTGTACATGTGTAACCAGGTATTAAAATAATGCAATAGTATATATATATATATATATATATATATATATATATATATATATATATATATATATATATATATATATATATATATATATATATATAGTGGTATGCTGCATTATACAAGTGTAGTTCTTAAGTCGAACAAATTTTTGAGGCTAAAATCAATTTAGATTGAAATATCTTGATTGATATGTTAGAATTATCCCTGAAAGTATGTGAAAGGTGACCATGAATTGAAATGAAAGATGTGATAGTGATCGTGTAAGAGGTTATTGCTGAGATACAGTACAGAGTGCGACTAGCTCAGACTGGAAAATCTATTTTGGCTCAGCAATCAACGTAATCACCGAAACAAGTACGTGCTCAACATAATTTATAAAATATTCTTGAAACTGGAAAGTTTCAAATTGTCTGTAATTGGGCAAAAGCTTTTAAGCTGACATGTTAGATTGTTCACATCAGCATCAGCAACAAATTAGATGTTAAAATAAGAATATTAGAAATGATACCCGCGAACTGTATTATAGCAACCACACGGAAATGTAACAGGGTCTTTGTTAAGCTAATGAAAAATGCTAACGGGGAACAGTCCTCTTTTCCTTCTGGCTTTTCCCTTCAGGGGGCGCCACAGCGAATCCGGGGAACAGTAACAACTCAAAATATGTTTTGTGCAACAATATCTTTTGTTCATGAATGACTGCTGGATATTTGAATGATATTTGATGCTTGCACTTTACTGATAGATTCAATGGGTCAGTTACCAAATCAACTGGCTTTTACACTTCGAATTTTACACTTTTAATCTTCATTTCGTATTTATATAAGAAAATATAAGGAATGTTTGGACTGCACTTCTTGTTCTGAGTGTGAACAGTGTGTGACTGTGTCTGGAAATTGGAAACTTTATTTTGGTTCTGGAATCAAGCTGATCGTACAACCAGGTATGTCTGTAACAACAACAACAACAACAACAACAACAACAAAAAAGGCAAATACTTTATTATTTATTCTGAACAATGACAAGTCTTCAATTCTTTTTTTCTTTTTTAAAAACCTCTTCACTAAATCATGTGTAAATGCTGCTTTACACTTTTTGATGGGATATGGGTTTGTGTTTGAGATTGTGTTTTGAATGCACCGTGTTAATTGTACGAAATGCTTTTCTCGGTGGACTAATTTTTGTTGGATAAGTTCACACTGTGTGAACACTGGAGCTGGAAATAAGCTTTACTTTGGCAAAGCTATCAAGTTGGCAGTTGAGATAAGTATGTCTGCATTCAGAACTTTTATACTTCAAAATTAAATAGTATTTTATGATTCAATTAATATAGAATGAGTTGTGGGATGAAGATGATTAACTCCAGCTTTAGATTTACCAAAGACAGATAATTTGATTTTATAATCTAATGTGCATAATGATATACAGCAGATATAGGTTTAAGGTTATGTACTATAAGTTTAATAGTGATAAGAGGAAAAAAAACATTCAATAAATAGAATATTCAGGACATCAGGACACCATCAGTTGCCATTCCTGCCTCTGATTGGATGATAGTATTTATCCAGTGATGGCAGCAGAGGTGTGTTTTTGTGCACATTTGAATGTATCACACACCTTTTGTCACAGTTTCTATTAGCATATGCACTATTTATAACTTTATCAAATGTGATCCTGTTTATTATTATGTAAATAAAATATCATAAATTGCCAAAAGCTCAAATTCTGAACATTAAAAATGTGTTGTATGCTAAATCTCTATGCCAGATGGGTACCAATTAATGCGAAAGGATACCAGGTCGATACACACCTCTGAAATTACACATTTGCTCAATTTACCTTTAATTCTATGTTATTATTAATACTTAACGATATTCATCTATGTGAAGATATTGATTTGATTTAAAAATATATTAAAAAAATGAGATGCAGCTCAATGGAGAGTGGCGCCATGGAGCCGTGGGTGGGCCTGTCCGAAAAATAGCATTCAACAGGTCCGCGGGCAACTTATAATGTCCTTGCGGGCGACCGGGTGCCCACGGGCAAAACACTGGTGATCCCTGCTCTGTGCTATAAATACTACAAGATAACCAGTGCGATTACAGATATAATAAAATTAAATGAAGTATATTATAATCAAGTATAATTACATATCCACAAACCAACAACATCTTTATTTGAACCTGGTAGCGCTGATATATGCTGGAGTAGTAATTGGCTAGGCTGATATCAATGTGTGTCATATTCTGACAAGATTATTTTTGCGAAAGGCATGAAAGCTACTGTTTACACAAGTAAGTTCACAATAAAAATAATTCATTATGGTCATTAAATTAAATTTAACTGGAATGCTTTTATGCAATTCTATGTTTCTAATATGCAGGCTGTTCACAAATGATAATTGTTATAAAGTTACAATTTTTTGTACTTGGTAGAGAAATGCTCAGTAGTTGATACAGATGTAGTGAATTGGTTGCATTTACAGTCATGAAAAATGAAAAAAGGTGTCAGATAAAAACGATTTTTAATAAATGTTGATCACTTGGAGTCCCACACTGAGCCGTTACTAGGTGTTTTTGTATGACGTGATTAGTGTGTGTGACTAATTCAGGAGGGGGATCATGGAAATTGATCTTTGGACAAGGACTTAAACTCACTGTATATTCAGGTAGCATCACCCACAATTCATATCGTTTCAAACTACAAGTTGTTCTTATTAAGTTGTAAAAATGTGAGTAATGAAGTTTATATGATTCATCAAAGATGATTTTTACCTCCTGCATCGTATGAACTATTTCAATGTTATAAATAGTGACTGGAGAATGTAGTTGGGTATTAGACTAGTTATGTAAATAAATATGATTAAATGTGATCTATTGAATGAAGAATGCAGTTAGCATGCTAATAGCTGTGCACACTACGAATTTAATAAGTAGAAACATTTTTAATAATAGTTTTAAAGACTGCCCATTATAGGCACATATTCATACTGAATTCTTAGATTATTTATAATTTATCTGAATATATATCAGGGATCAAATGACATAGATAAGTGTACATATCTGTCGGGAAGTGTTATTGCTGTAGATTTGATGGTAGTGTGAATGCTGCAGGGCAAAGAATGATTTTTGGAAAGGGAACAGTACTACACATAGAATCAAGTAAGGAATTATTTCAGTACTAAAATAATCCATTTATACTGGGAAGGTTGTTGGATTTAATTATCAAATGGACTTTTCACATTCCACAGATTACAATATGTACCAGCATATGCTTGTTGTGTAAATACCAGATGATGAATTTTATCAGTAACATTAGGGCGAGGGATTTCATGTCTGTTTTCAAAGATTGTTCAAGAATTTCAGGATTTTGTTTTTTTCAGAAGACACTGCTGTCACTATTAGATATTCCTTCTGAATGTATTCCTGATACATCATGTATTTCACAATTATTCATTGAAGTATGACGTGAATATCGGTGACAGCAATGTCTTCTGAAAAAAACTAAATCCTGAAATTCTTGAACAATCTTTGAAACCAGATATGAAATGCCTCTCCCTCATGTTACTGATAAGTTCTTCAGTTCAATCAAGGCTCTGATTAACTGCTTGAGTTTATACTAATTGAGAATGTAGTGTAAATAGGCACAGATTTGAAACACTATCTAGGATGGAACAAAGAAACCCCAAGTTAATATCCAGAGATATTTTTGCTGCGGGCTTCACCAGTGTGTGACTGATGGGGGGCTGCGGATTTTCTTTGGGGAAGGAACATTACTGCATGTTGAGTCAAGTAAGAAATAATTATTCTTTTCATAAATTCATTTGGAATCAGACATAAACTTGGAGATAGATAGAAATAAACTCACATATGGTTTATCAATGATCCACAGATCAAGCATTTTAGTTATTAATGAGTCAAAACAGATGAAAGAAAATGATTGTGAAAGCGACGATCATTACAAACAGGATTTGGCTTTGTGTAATTTTTGTAGACAGTAAAATCATATTTGGAACCAAAATTAAATTGAGTGGACAAATAGAGTTGTTGTTTAATTTAGAATATTAATTGATAAAAGTCATGTTGTTACTTTATTAAAAATCAACATTCAACTGACTTGATCGTAAGCATATCTTACATGGGTGATGAACTTATTATTCAAAGTACGAGATATCTTTCTATGTGCTATTCGTAATTCTGCACTTCATACAATATTACGTGTACAACAGAGATCATGTGCGATTCCATCGGGAATATTTGGCCATCGGCATCACTGTAGTTGGAATGACCTTTGAAAAAGCAACAGTACTACACATAGCGTCAATCAGAAATGATGACCTCATAGGGGACTGGATTGCATTAAAATAATAAATAATAGAAATTCAGTACTGTAGTTCAAAAAAGTAGTTAAAAATATATTTTTCTCATTGTTGTCGTTAGATTTTTTTAGGAAAACTTTTATTGATTTATTTGTTTTTCCAAGTTAAAATTAATAATATTATATTGTACTAAAAATGTTGAATTTTGTTTTAATTGAACCAGTGTGAGTGACAGTTTGTGGAATTCTATACGTACAGCACACGCAGAATAGCTTCTGATTATAACGTTAAATTTTGTTTGAGCTTGAGGATAATTTATCGAAGAGCTTTTTTGTTGGGGAAAAGTATAAAGTGTGACTGCTGGAGCTGCAACCAGGAAATTATTGTTTGGTTTTGGAATCAAGTTAATAATAAACTCACGTAAGTGCAAGAAAAACTTTAAGATTTTTTATTGGAAAAATCAGAGAAAGAACAACTGTTTAATGTAAAAAAACAAAACAAAACAACATTTTTGTTTGTTGTTTATTCAGCCAAATAGATATTGGTTTGTAATTTCATAATGTGTGACCGCTGATGGATATAACAAAATCATTTTTGGAAATGCAACAAAAATGATAGTGTTGTCACGTAAGTTGGATTTGTTCTGTTGATTAATTTGAAATTAGCCATGAAAAGCCTAAAATTATGTTTTACCTTTTAAGATGAATATCAGTATGCATTATCTAGGAAAGGAATTCGGTATCTCAAGCCACACGTTGGGTTATATTTTTGAACCTTTCCCCAAGGCGTCAAGTAGGGCGGACAAAATAAAAAGTCAGGAAAAACTACGTACATCAAATCAAGACCAACTCCACGTCGAATGCTACACAATTATATCAGGGGCGGTGTGGCCATCTGGGGAAGTGTGGGATTACTGATCCCAAAGCCTGGGCTACAAGCCTGACTATCAATGAGTTTTCACTGCTGTCCCCCCAGTGCACTAACTGGGTTATCAAAGGCCGGCCATGTCTCTCTGTCTATGGAGAGAGGTTCATGTAAAAGAACCATTGCTGACTTTCAACAAGAGGAGCTGCATGACCATCAGCATGTTTCTGCCCTGCAATGGCCGGACGAGCTGAGATGGGCTTCAGCCTTCCCGTAACTATAATTAGGATTAAGTGATTCAGGAAATGAACGAATAAGTATATTATACAGCATGAAAACACTAATTGCGCAAATGGTCCAGTACGCCCATAGCTAGCAGTCACAATGCAAAGTGATATCCACAAATTGAAAAAAAAAACCTCAAAAAAGAAAGCAAAGCTTTGCAAGGATTGGCATTGGGTGGCATATCTCAATAAATCTTTCAACTTTGGCTTCGGATAAAGAACTTTGTGTGTATGCATGCAAACACTAATCCTGTATAAAGGTTGGTAACTGATCAAATAAATGTGACGTCATCAGGAACAAAGTGGAAAAATATTCGTTATGTACGTTTATTTATTAACTGGAAAATACTAGAATGTGAAAATGACTGTTGTAAAGTTGGAGATCTTGCTTATGAGCACAGCACTGTGGGACATCTGGATACAAGATTATATTTGGTGAAGGCATTAAGCTGACTGTTAGCGATCGTAAGTCATTTTTATTATAATGATATAAAAGCTTGCATTTCATATTTCATATCTCACACTTGGTTCTGACCAGGTTTAAAATTTGGACTATATCTGATAGGTTCAATGGGTTTCAGTAATGCTGTGCTGGTTAACAATGATATACATTTATAATACGTTTACTTTAAAAGTTGTTCCACGACGGCTGGCATTAGTTTTGTAAATGATTACGATATGGTAAAGTTGAGATATGTTGGAAGTGTTGTAAATAAATGTTGAAGTCGTTATTGATAGACAGTTTAATAATGTGTGACTCCTGGAACCGGACTGGGCAAAATATTGTTCACGACTGGAATCACGTTAACAGTTCAATCACGTGAGTGCACTCACTGTTTATCATTCCAAAATTAAAATCAGACCAACACCTGAATAAACAGGAAATATAGCTATCAAATTAATTCATAGCTATATTTACTTCAACTTACAGCTGATACATGCTAATGTAAATTACCACAGGGAGTCAGTCATTCATATTCCATCCTCGTTAATTCAAATATATATATATAACACAATTTATACCTTTAATTCTTTATGAATGAAGATTGGTGTTTGATCCTTTAATCAAACAAACTTTATCTTTATTAATCATAAGATTTACAAATTATTGCTACAAATTTCTTTGTTATTATTGAAGTACCGAAATAATATGAAATAAATTAAACATAGGCACAATGATTGAATACATTTGTAGATTGAACTGAATTATTTGCGGATTAAACTAAAGACGAGGAAATGATAGTCCGGGACATTCATACTGTGTGACGTCAGGAAACACAAAAATCATATTCAGCACTGCAATCAAATTAACCATCACAGCTCGTATGTAGCGTTTACTTTATCTTATTTACTTGTTTATTTTACAGGTGAATTGTGTTCGAATCAACAAGGTTTTTTATTTTTCTACTTTTTTTCCTCCAATTATTTTGTGTCAGCAGTCAAGTTGTAGAATTCTACTTGGAGCAGTTATTTCACATTCCTACGATTGTTTTTAATTCAACAACAACCAAAACTACAGACATATAAATAAACAAATACAAACAATTACTTGTGATATGTAGCACCACAGCAAACCACTTTGTGAAATCGGATATTGAAATTTATATTAATTTAATTCGTAAATATTTGCTTGAAATAAGTTCAAGCACAGACTTCAAAATGCTTTTTGATCATTTAAATTTGATTTGAAATTCTTTACATAATAATTCGCTTGTAGTCTTTACATCACATCAATTTATCTTTGATGAATCCTCTACATGAACACTTGAATTCGATGTTTATATCACGTTGGACACACATTGGCTTGTTCATATTTATACAAATACATGTCTCTTTATGTTGAAAATTATGGAAAAGCAATTAAAATGTTTACAGTTTTCATGGTAAAAACATTCCAGTCAATGTAAAATATTCCTCATTCATATGTAAACGTGATAACATGAACCCGTTTCAGATTCACTGGACTGCGAAATATAAATTGTGTAAGATGATATTGCCAGTGAATGCAGCATTGTGCGACATCAGGATTTCAGCTTATATTTGCTCAAGGCATCAAACTGACTGTAAATGACAGTAAGTAATTATTCATTCTCGGGATTACGTCAAGTTTTTCAGATAAGAACATTTTGATAGAAACTATTAAAACTTGAAGTACTAATCAGAAAAATAAAAGTTTGATCTGGTTCCTTTTCATTACAAAATGGATTTCAATTGAAATTTTCAACAGTTTTGTGAGGTCATGCTGCACGTATATATTACATTTAAAATGCAAGGCATTCGCTACTCAGCCATCCAAGTCACACAGTCGCAAAATATCACTTTGTGTGTATGAATTTAAATTTGTACAAAGAGAAAAAACATCTGTACAGTGGTAAGCCATGAGAAGTGGAGTAAAGCTGTAGAGATTATTGCTCAGAACACGAGCATGGTGTGATGTATGGAAATAATAAAATCCTATTTGGAGCTGGAACAGAGATAACCGTTACAGCCAGTAAGTATTATTGCTTCATGTTGATTACTATCTGTGCATCTGGAACAATATTACTCGCTACAAAAATCAAATTTATAATCAAGTCATGTAAAGGCATTGGCTATTTCATACTTTAAAATAATGCCAGTAATGATTGCATACATAATGAAGAATTTCAAAGGATCCTGACAAAATTTTAAGGTTGAACTTACTGAAAATCCAACTTAGGCGATCAGCTACCAGCTGCATACATTTTGACATGGAAAATTTATAAATTACTGCAACATTGTAAACAAATTATTTTGGAAGAAAATTTCCAAGAAAACCAAGAAAAAAACAACAACCAAAAAAAACAATTAAACAAACAAACAAAAAACCCCACAAAAAAAAAAAACCCAACAACCAAAAAACCCCCAAATTCTGAATATTTGTTGATAATACCCTAAACCAGGGGTTCCCAATGCGGGGTGTTCGGGAGGGGGGGGCAAGACATCATTCCAGGGGGTGCGAGAAGCAGGACTGTAACTTTAGAAATAAACATCGTTTGATAAAATTTAGTATGATTCCACATCCTTTATCCTTGAACAAAGTATGAAATGTAGGGGGTGCGAGGTCGGAGCAAAATTTTTTTATGGGTGCACAAATAAAAAAAGTCTGGGAAGCACTGCCCTAAACTCTTTACGCTGACCAGCTCACAGATTTCTAAACTGATCTGTTCAATAATGTCATAGTCCAGTTTCTTAAATACTTCTGAAATGCACATTTGCTGATAACATATTACTTGTATACATTCGTGTCAATAAATCAATAATCAATTGTCAATAAATCAACAATCAATAAACTATTTTTCATTCACAAGCATGTAGGTATATTTTGGACGGCTGGAATTTTCATGAGAGGAATCTTTGCGGGATGATAAATCTGAGAACTCGTGATGATACAATCTAGATTTGCATTCGGTCACCTGCCCCGATCTTTCGTATAATACTTACACTTTTCAGTATAATATTTCTAATTATTTTGATGAAACTGCTACATTCAGTTTGGGGCTTATTAATTTAACTATGTGCTTTACAAGCATCGTCAATATTCTGTGTGATCTAGATAAAGAAAAAAACACTTAAAAAATAAAAATAAAAATCATGAAGGATTCAGGAGGCTGGCTGGAATATTCTTCTTCTTCCCAAATATTAAAGCCTGGATAAAACCGGCACATACGGTAAATATGCACAAACTGGAGGAGTGGAGGAGTGGACCCCCACACATTTCAAACCCCGTGCTCTAATCTAGTTCCGTCATTTTTGTTGAAGTGTTTCGCAATGTGTGAATTATGCAAATAATAAGCTGATCTTTGGAAAAGGAACATTTGTGATTGTCCGGCCCAGTAAGTCTTTCACCTGCTTTTTATCATTCACATTTTCTATCGTCTTATACAACAGTGATTAACCTGTCTCTCAGGTCGTTTTATTGAAAGCAAAACAAAACAAACAAACAAAAAACATAAACAAACACAAAACACCCCCCCAAAGTTAGAAAGTGAAGCCGTTGGTAAGGATGAGTTGATATAATACAGCAGCATTTCATGTGAACTTTTTAAAAATATTGAAGTACAATTTGTAATAATAGTGTGACAGGTGCACTCTTTTATTGTAATATTATCCATCCGCTAAATTTATATATTAATATATAATATTGTAATATTATCCATCCGCCAAACTCGAGCGAATGCTTGAATATCTTACATTAAAAAGTAAACTATAATAATCGTATTTTACATTGCAATATTTATGTTCTTGTGTTGCATTTACTAAACCAATATTCATCCTCAGGCTGAGAACATCTCGAAACAGTTTCCATGAAGTTCTGTTTCAGGGACTTTTCGATGATATGCACAGTGTCTTCTGTCAATGAAAACTTTCCATTTCATGACTTTTATCATTAAAGTGTTCGTTCCTCATAATCTTACTGTGATTTCACTTATAAAGTGTCAAATCTAACTCAAATCCCTTTGCACCTTATTCTCCAATAAACTACCTTGCATTTCTACATAAATGGTGAAAAATTACAAAAACAGATCTATAAATGTCTACACTTAGTAAACAGTGGCAGTTGTTGTGTGTAGATCAGGTTTTGGTTCTGACGGGAGTAGTAGTGTGAATGACGGTTATAGAATAATACTTGGGAAAGGAATCTGGCTCAGAATTCACTTACGTAAGTCAAAATACAAAATTACAAATCTTCCCTGTTTGTTGATCTCATTTATTTGAAATAAAGCAAAAGCACAACATCTGGAGGCTGAAAAGTCATAGTTGGAACTGGAGAAAAAAATAAAAATAAAAAATACAATCACTTTTGATGTACATTTTACCTGAGTTACTTTTATACTATAATTATAATATTTTCTTTTTGTTATATATTTTTTTACATTTGCTTAGATTTGGACTGACTGAAAAAAACCCCCCACAAACGTGATTTATCATAAAAGTTTTCATTGCATAACTGTTCTCTTAGCTAGTCAGACTAAAGTTTATTGATTTTTTCAAAATTTCCAAACATCAGACACTTTGAACGTATTGAAAATTGATTTAAAAGAAATGACTCACAGCAGCGATGGCTCCCGATGTAAGTTTTACGTAAAGTTAAGCATTACATGTTGTTGTTAGTGTGACGATTTAATAATACGATAACAGGACTAATGCTTATTAAAAATGTTTTTCTTTCTTGTTTTAAACCCGTCATGTCACTGAGCACGTGTACGCTGATGTGTTGAGTCGACTGTACGTGTGATGTTTGGGGTTCAAAGTAACCAAAACGTGACTTCTGGTAGCTGGAAAACGGGAAACTAAATCAACAATTATTTCTAGTACTGTATGTATTTACAGCTTTACAGACAATAGTTTGAATTGTTTAAGACACAATACTCAACTATGAACAGTTTAAGTATTTATTGAGTATAAAACCACTTGTAGTATTTTTGTATCGTCGCCGGTCATTGTGTGAAAACCGACGATGGGAAAATAATCTTTGCATCCGCGATGCCAGTGACGGTCCACACACGTCCGTTCCTTTATACAATATTTAACTGAAGCGTGTACAGTTGTGAAAGTAAGTATGCGTATGAGCTCGATCTAGTGCGAGATAGTCACCGTCCACATATCCTAAAGGATCCTGATGGAACAATTTAACAACTGGAACTTCTTTTGAATTTGAACAAACAAATTATCAGTTTTTTTTTTTTTTTTCTATTCCGAAGAGTTTGAATGAAAGCCTTTGAAGGTTTCTGTCGTTAATTTGCATACTGTGTGAATGATTACAGTCGAATCATATTTGGTTCAGCTATAAAAGTAACATGTGAATCGAGTAAGTAAAATATATTCTTCTTCAAAACATGGATGAGACATGCACGGGTGGACAACTCATTACTCCAGCAGTTAGTCCATTAAGCTTGTATTATTTCTGTCTGAAAAACTCAAACTGGATTGTGATTTTCTTTACAAATACATTCATATTGAATATGTTGTAATTATTATTGCTTTAATTTATGAAGAAAATCAAAAATTTACAATGAACACATGAAGTGTAGCTCAGGTTTTCGCTATGAACTTTCTATCTGTGTGAACTGAGGTCAGTCAAAATGTGTTTTTTAAAAAAAATAGCAAGTCAATATCGAGCAAAGTAAATAGATTTATAAGGAATATATTCTCCTCAACATCTTTAATGGATTGTTTAATCCGAAACCAATACTCAGGTGCTATAGCTGAAGATAATTCTAAGCAAAATTATAAATGTTAAGACATAAGATGTTACATTTACCATATAACTGTCTGTGGATTGTCCACAATATTTTAGGATTGAAACGTTTCCCCAAACCGTCCGAACATTTTACAGTCTTTACAGAAACAAATATTGTTCAGTCTCTTCAGAACCTTTCTGAACGTCTGATCCAAATTTGGTGCGGATAAATGGCTTAACGTGGATCATTTTGGACACATTTGCTGAACCAAGATCAACAACATGAAGCAAAGAAACAAACAACAAAAACAAAACAAACAAAAAATACTGAAAAAGCAAACATGGTATACGCGGCTTGTTTCCTCAAAGCCCAGACTGTACAGCCTGGCAGTGCAGGAGACGAAGCCAAAGGGCTGTTGTGGGGACAGGTTTTCATTCCAATCAAGCGCCACACCTTCCACCTGTCTCAAAGTGAAACTCAATCGATTTAACCAGGTGAAAGGTGTGGCTGCTGCGGGACTGCAATGAAGACCTGCAATCAGATAAGATTGGACACTGCTGGTATACAGGAATACTAATTTCAACTTTACATACCTGTCCTGTTTCTTACTCAATGTTCTTTGTGTGTTATTTGAAAAGATGCTGCTCAACCCTCAAGCTTTAATCGTTTTTATTCACCTTTTTGTCATCTACATTTTCTTGTGTGTTTACAGAAGAAAAAAAGGACCCAGAATATTACAAGCTTCATACACAAGATGGGTCTCAGCCAAATGGTTACTGCTTGGCCACTCGCTTTACAGAACACAGTGCCACAGATAACAAATTTCCAAAAAACAGAACCGAAGCAGCTCGCTTTGAGGGGCAGGGATATTACAGCCGGCTTGTGGAGGATGCCACCATCTGCGCAAACTCAAGTAAGAATTTATAAACAGCACGTATCACATATACAGTCGCCCCCATCCATTCGCGGTTCACCGTCGTGGCCCCACATACTCGTAGATTAGCCGCAGCCCCAGAAATTACTGGCACGTGATTCAAATTTAGCCAATGGCTGAGAGCTTTTGTTTCTCCCTCCTGCTGATTGGTTGCAGATGATGTTTACGCCTCTTTTTTTCTCCTTCGTGCACATGTCATCAATCTGACTGTTGTGAATTGTGAATTCACGTTTTTTTCGTGTGTTTTTAGTGATTATTTAAGCGCTATGATGTCACTCAAACACCCTGCATCTTCTCTTGCTCCTGGTAAGGAGCCCGAGCGCTTTATTTATTCATAAATATTATCACAGTATAAAATTCTAAAGTTTTTATGAATCATTACTGCACTTTACTGCATTATTCCTGTAGTACTGGGTGAGGCTGGCGGGAGAACGGGTTTAACAAGCAGATTTTAGTGCATGTGTTATCACACAGAAAGTTTTAAAACCACATCAATTATTCACGGATTTCCGGGATCCGCGGGAAGGGGCGGAACGTAACCCTCGGGAATAACAGGGGCCTGCTGTATCCAGTCTCTAAAATTGCACTGATATTTATTTGCGCTGAGGTTTAGAGTAACTATAAGAGAATGTAAACAGTATCGGATTGCTCTTATCTTTTTAACTACATTTATTCTCATCAATGTTTTATTTATCTATTTTTTTATATAGAAGGTGCTTGTGGCTCAGTAGAGAATGGAAACGATGTGTTCAAAGCAGGTAAATTACATTTTTCTCTGATTTGTTTATTTTTATACTTTGCCTATAATCAGTATCTGAAATTTGACGAAACTAAAACAATTTGTTCACAAATATATTTTTATATTTCTCTGTAGATGCCAAGACTAACTTTTTGTCATGGAGCATCTTTTGGCTGAGGGTTCTCTTTGTGAAGACCATTGCGTTCAATGTGCTGATGACGCTGAAAGTCTGGATGAGTTAGTGCTTTTTAAACTTGGTAAGTTTGTCGTCAGATGCGAGATCAGAATGTAAGCTGGGAATGTTCCAGGTTTTCAGACTCAGTGCCGACTCTGGGTTTTTTATTACCATTTAGAACTTGCTTCAGATTGCCAGCAAATATCAGGAATAGAAAATGAAAACTGAAGATGGAAATAGTTAAAAACAACAAAAACAAGAACAACAACAAAAAATAGACAATTAATTTGGCCACAGCACACTAAATTAAAGTCCGGCAATTTTTGGGTCATGTCAGTCAAATTTCTCTGTGATATCTGGTGCGATCAGCCCCGAACCCCGAACCCTGAACCCCGAACCACGGGTCTCGTGTGGTCTCTCTCAGCCGTAGGTTTTCATTTATCCAGCTGGGAAATTTCATTCATTGCAGACATGAACAACACATGCAGGAATAAGTTCACTCTACCAATAATTTTTTGAAATATTAAAATATTGTTTTTTTTTAATGCATTTTCAGGTGATGAAATCCCAAACTGAAGACCAAGATTTTTTTTGCTGCTTTTGTGGACAAAGCAAAACGTTCTGCATATCATCACAACAAATGTAATTTTTCAAATGTTCAAATGTACACAGGTTTTAGTCGTTCATTTAATAATTTTTTTTCTTCTGTTTTTGTATTTAAAATACAGTATACTCATTACACAGTTTACTTCAATATTATACGTTTTTAACATCAAAGCTTTTCATAGTGTATCCTGAAACCTCGGCATGTGTAATTCAGATTTATTGAACCTTAATTTTATTTGTAGTTTCCCACAAATGTTAAGAGGGATTTTTTTTCTGCAATTCATTATTCATAATTAATTTGTTGTTTTATTGTTTATATTGCATGCTGTTTCAGAATAAGTGTCTTTTTGTAAACATTATAATAATATGTGTATGTCATGCACATTGTATGTACATGTATGTAGTGACTTTGTATATATAAATCATTGCTCATTTATAATTAGCAACTCTCTTTTGCACACGAAAATAAATAAGTACATGAAATAAATAACAAAGGTTCTTATGCTGGTGTTTTTTTAAACTCTATTTATTTTTGGTTTTAAACAGCATATCAACATAATATCAACATATCAACATATTGTCAACATGATATCAACATAATATGAGCGGCTCTAGTAACATGCTGTATTAAAAATGTTAGCAAGTGGAAATTCATTAGCTACAGTATGCATATATTATACCTAATACACAACATGTGATTATTATTATTATTATACATAATTTTAACAGTTTCTTTACACTTATATGCTTTTAATTGGTGTTGTTGTTACAGATCATTTTGCATCTCATTCTCATTCATTCCTTTTCTGAACCGATTAATTCTAATTAAAGTCACAGGGAGGCTGGTGCCCATCTCAGCTGACTCTGGGTGAAGGCGGGGTACACACTGTACAGCTCGCCAGTCCATTGCAGGGCAAGCACTCACGTAACCTAAAGAAAAAAAATATTCACACCTAAAGTTGATTTGGAACAGCCAGTTAGCCTACTGTGCATGTTCTTGGTCTGTGGAAGAAAACCGGAGCACCCGGAAGAAACCCACACAAGTACAGGGGCAACATGCAAACGCCACACAGAAACGCTCGAGCTGGGAATCAAACCCAGGACCTTCTTGCTGTGAGACCGACGTGCTCACCACTACCGGCACCGTGCAGCCCAATTTTGCATCTATTTTTAGAAAAAGTCAGAATGATCTTTAAAACTAGGAATAATCTGAGTAAACCGAATAAATAATATTATATTTTCTTATGAGTGGATGGGCTGGATAAATAGAATTTATTTTCTACTTATTTTAGTTTGCAGAGTTTTTGATTGGCTACTCTAAATTACTCGTAGATGTGATGGTGTTTGAATTTGTATTTGTGTGCACTGTGTGATGTCGTCGCCTAATTCTCACGTTCAATTCTGGCTCCACCATGACACTGCCCAGTATAACGTACTTGCTAAAAAAATACATTTCATTCAATTCATTCATTTTCTGAACCGCTAAATCCTAATTAAGGTCGTGGGGAGGCTGGCGCCCATCCCGGCTGACTCCAGACGAGCCGACGATCAAAACGACTAAGTATGCTACAAATGCATAATTAGCTTCATGAGTCGATGTTTATTTATCCTGCATACATTTTAGAAAAAGCTCCAAGGAGCCACTAGGGTGGAGCTAAAGAGCCGCATGTGACTCGCGAGCCATGGGTTGCTGACCCCTGGGCTATGCAGCTACTCTTGTCGAAAGTCAGCAATGGTTCTTCACATGAACCTCACACCATAGACAGCGAGAGACACGGCTGGCCTTTGATCACCCAGTTAGTGCACTGGGGGACATTTAATAAAATGCTTAGGAAATGTATTAGACTAGCTGTTAAAATATATAAAAAATAAAATCCCAGGTGGTGGCTGAGCAGTTAGCACTGGGTTTGGATCTTGTGGATGAAAGTACCTCGATGTGTGGAGTCTGTTCTTCCTTGACTTGCCTGGGTTTTCTCAGGGTTTTCTTGTTTCCCACTACAGTCCAAAGACATGCACCTTTGGTGAATTGGCTGCTCTAAATCCCCCCATGTGTGAGTGTAAATGATTGCGTGTGTATGTGTTGACCCTACGGTAGACGGGTGAGCTGTTCAGGATGCACCCTGCTTTCATGCGGAATCGGCTAAGATTTGTGCGACCCTAGTAAGATTGTAAGTGTGAGATGGTTCGGCAAATTAATCAAGCACTAGCTCACGTGTGCCTCTGTCCACCCAGAAGTATAAGTGAGTTCCAGTAAAAATACTGGGAAGGTAACCAGTGATGCACCAGAGTCCCATCCATCAGGAATTGGACTAGCCGTTGCTTTAGGATAAAGATCCAGGGATAAGATCTTACCTGATGAGCCAGCTGGCTCGGTGTAAAAGCCCAACCTTACCCATCTAAAGTAAAGCCTGATATAACATGTGCTAGGCAACCAGTACAGTTGGTTTCATTTCAAAAATTATAAAAAGAAAAGAAACAAAAACATTCTGTACACAACTTTGTCTTTTTCTATACAATGCGATGAATCCCTCAGACTTTTATTATTAGTTTGCAGTAGGACAACAGCTCTGAATGTCTGATTCGTGAATCGATATTGTACACAGACATGTAGAATACAATTACAGTAAATTATTAACAGTATGATTAAGAAAACTTTGTAAATTTTAAGAGTTATCTGCTTTACTTTAGATAAAAAACACTGTGTATACATTGTGCTTGGATCTTTTTGATGACAAATACAGTACCTCTCTTTCTGCAGCTTGCTCGAACTTTCTAAGCTTTCATGGGTAACCTTAGGGTTGCAAATGATTGTGTGTGTGTGTGTGTGTGTGTGTGTGTGTGTGTGTGTGTGTGTGTGTGTGTGTCTGTGTGTGTGTGTGTGTGTGTGTGTGTGTGTGTGTGTGTGTGTGTGTGTGTGTGTGTGTGTGTGTGTTTGTGTGAGTATATGTGTGTGTATTATTTCTCCCTGTAATGGACTTATGAGCAATTTATGGTGTACCCTACCTCCATGCACAATCGGCTGAGATAGGTTCCAGTCTCCCTGCGACAATGAATTCAATCCCATATGTTTATCTATCCTGTATAAGTCTGTTGGGTTTTTACACCCGAGCCTAGTCCGAGCCTAGTGGCTCATCAGGTCAGTGCTTATCCCCGGTTTCCGTAGCGTGAAGCGACCAGGAGTGCAACTCCCCCTGGATGGGACGCTAGTCCCTCGCAGGTTACCTTCCCAGTATATTTTTACTAGTACCAATTTATACTGCTGGGTAAACAGAGGCACACTTGTGGTTGAGACCTTGCCCAGGGGTCTTAGCACAGTGAGGGTCTCGGTGGGATTTGAACTCACTTTCACATTTGAACTGAAACCCAAAGGACTTTACCCTTATATATGCAGGGATCCCTCACTTTCCGCGGTGAATTGGGACCGAGACCCCTGAGACCATCGAATTCCACGAACTAGGATCAACCCCCCATGACTAATGTATATGTACGTGTATATGTGTATATAATATCAATAACTACATATTCAACACTATAAATTCTTATGATAATTAAACATTCACAAATAATGCGTAAGATATAAATAAAATATAAATAAACATACATACAGACACGTGCACACTTAGATGCGCACATCACATAAAAATGTAAATATTTATTTATTTATTTATTTATTTTGTTTGGTTTGTTTTATTGCATAATTGGCCTTGTTTTGCTGCGTTTTCAAGGGTGTAGGCTGGTCTGACCGTGGGAGGGTGCACATCTTGGTTGACCGGAACTCGAGTCCCAAGGGCTATAGGCCTAAGCCTTAAAGGAGTGTAGAGAAACACAAGAACAAATTGAACACCAGACTGTTTTAATTATACAGTATACATAATTTGGGTCATAATTAAAATTGGCGCAGATGTCTTATAAATGATGTTATACAATTATACAACATGAATGAATCTCAATGCACCAGAGTTACACTACACACTACAATTTAACAAAGATGCATTTCCAGTTCAATTACAAAAACAATTAAATCTATTTTACAACATTTGCACTTTAGAAACACTTTCACATAATCTTTCACATCATTTTAGCAATTTAATAAGTTATTTTACTAAGAAATTTGGGGGAACCAGGTACACCTGTGGGTAGAATTATAAACTTTACAAAATGGCTGTCTATACAGGGGTGAACTGCAATCAATTATTATAGTTCAACCAAAACCATTCTCAAATATATTTCAAACTACATCTGCAAGTACATGTGCGAAATAAATTTACAAATTGAGCTAAAGTTATTTATCTATTCAAGGGCACAAACAAATATTAATACGTATTTACAGCACAAAGACATACTACTAATTTTATAAAAGTACTGAGCATTAGGCTGCAGATACAGGCTGGATGGCTTATGATTATTTTGGCCATTCATTCTCTGTGCGTCAATGTTTGTGTTCTAACACATGTGCAGGAACCTGAAGCGGTACTAACAAACTGTGCTTTATTCTCACACTCACACTTTGTTTGATTGACAGTGTTCAGCTATTATTGTGGAGGCAAAAGTAGGTACTTGTCATTGATAGTTGATTGGTCAGCTCGGGCGTGCATATGCGAAGTGCCTGTTATACATTAACATCCGGTGTTAACTTCCAGTTTTCGGTTTACTGCATGCTGAATTTATCTCCGACTTTGTCTTCAATAAGTCATTAAGTTTATTTATAAGATTGTGAATACACATAATTTCTTGTCCAGCAGAACTCAACTCCTGCTGTGTGTGTGTGTGTGTGTGTGTGTGTTGTTTGTGTGTGTGTGTGTGTGTGTGTGTGTGTGTGTGTGTGTATGAAAGGGATATGGGAGGTTGCACCCCTCCAGGCTATGCCCTTGGTTTTTTGAGGAATATTTTTGAAAAACCCATGATGCACTGAAGCTGCAGAAACTGAAGCATTAAGAAGGGAGGGATCTCTGTATATATATATATATATATATATATATATATATATATATATATATATATATATATATATATATATATATATATATATATATATATATATAATAAAAATAAAAGGACAGGACAAAGACTTTCTATTGAAACTCCATTTATCACTACAGATCTGTTTCACGGGGTGGTGAAACCATCCTCTCTCTTCAGGTGATTATAGAAGAATTATATATATATATATATATATATATATATATATATATATATATATATATATATATATATATATATATATATATATATATATATATATCTCAATAGAAAGTCTTTGTCCTGTCCTTTTATTTTTATTGTTATTTGCTCTACCAAAAGTATTGAGCACTCTCCTACGGAAGGATCTACTCAGAAAATCATATATATATATATATATATATATATATATATATATATATATATATATATATATATATATATATATATATATATAAAGTGCTGTAGTGGTCAAAAAATGAGTACACGATGGCAGCGAAGTGACCAAGGTGAGCGGAGCATGGGGATGGTGCGGCTTTGGCTTTGAAACTATATCACTTCATCTCCGCTTTTTATTTAAACAGTCGCAGAAATTTACATTGATCAACTATAAAGCAGACCAAATTAAGCCAGTACACACAACTCAGTGGGGCCGGTGACGTAATGATTAGGGTGCTGCGCTCATGATCGGGAAGTTGTGAGTTCGAATCCCACTGAGACCCTCACTGTGCTAAGACCCCTGGGGAAGGTCTCAACCACAAGTGTGCCTCCGTTCACCCAGCAGTATAAATGGGTACCAGTAAAAATATACTGGGAAGGTAACCTGTGATGGACTAGCGTCCCATCCAGGGGGAGTTGAACTCCTCGCTGTTTCATGCTATGGAAACCGGGGATAAGCACCGGCCTGATGAGTCGCGAGGCTCGGGTGTAAAAACCCAACAGACTTACCTACCTTACACGCAAACTCAGCCACTAAAACAAGTGGGTACACGGTGTGTACCCACCACTATAGCACTGTATCTAATGTTTGAGTACTGTTTTTATTGATTCATTCATTTGTTCACCTTTTTTTCTGAACCGCTTAATCCTAATTAGGGTCTCATTCTGTTTTGCAGTTTACTGCTCACTGTTTTCTTCATACGGTGAAAGTTTTCTGTGGTTTTAGCACACCGAATGTGTGACCTTGCAACACTTGCAGCAGCAAATGCAGACTAATACAAAAGCAACCTTTTGCAAGGAATCCAAGTTCTTGAATTTATGCATGCATATTTACTTCCTGTGCATGTATACAATTATTCAAATTTTTGAGATACAGGACATGACTAAAAACCTGCAGCTGCAACAGAAAGCAACTTCAGATCTATTTCAAGCAGCTAAATCCAGGAGTAAAAATAAGTGCAAGATTATTACAATAACAATAATTTTCAAACTGAACACATGGGCTGGATTTGATATTTACAAAGCATCATTACTGATACAAACACAATCGTGTGATGCTGCTAAAGTCAGAGGTACTGTGACCAGCCGAAAGTCGATTTATTCTACAAACTGGATTCCAAAAAAGTTGGGACACTATAGAAATTGTGAATAAAAACTGAATGCAATGATGTGGAAGTGCAAACATTTCAATATTTTATTCCGAATAGAACATAGGGTCAAAAGTTTAAACTGAGAAAATGTATCATTTTCAATGAAAAATATGTTGATTTTAAAACAAATCTCATAAAAGTTAGGACAGGCAGCAATAAGAGGCTATCAGAGTATATAAACAGCTTTTCAGAGTGGCAGTGTCTCTCAGAAGCGAAGATGGATAGAAAATCACCAATTCCCCCAATGTTGCACAGAAAGCTAGTGGAGCAATATGAGAAAGATGTTTCCCAGCAAAAAATTGCAAAGAGTTTGAAGTTATCATCATCTACAGTGCATAACATCATCCAAAGATTCAGAACAATCTCTGTGTGTAAGGGTCAAGGCCAAAAAACCATACTGGATGCCCGTGATCTTCGGGCCCTTAAACGGCACTGCACCACAAACAGGAACACTACTGTAAGGGAAATCACAGACTGGGCTCAGCAATACTTCCAGAAACCATTGTCGGTGAACACAATCCACCGCGCCATCCACCGCTGCCAGCTGAAACTCTACAGTACAAACAAGAAGCCATTTCTACACAGGACCCAGAAGTTTTTTCTGGGCCAGGGGTCATTTAAAATGGAGTGTGGCAAAGTGGAAAACTGTTCTGTGGTCAGACGAATCACGATTCGAAGTTTTTTATGGAAAACTGGGACGCCATGTCATCCGGACTAAAGAGGACAAGAACAACCTCAAGTTGTTATCAGCGCTCAGTTCAGAAGCTGTGTCTGTGATGCTATGGGATTGCATGTGTGCATGTGGCATGGGCAGCTTGCACATCTGGAAAGGCACCGTCAATACAGAAAGGTATACTAATGTTCTAGAACAACATACGTTCCCATCCAGATGTTGTCTCTTTCAGAGAAGACCTTGCAGTTTTCAACATGATAATGCCGGACCACATGCAGCATTAATTACATCATCATGGCTGTGTAGGAAAAGGATCCGGGTATTGAAACGGCCATCCTGCAGTCCAGATCTTTCACCTATACAGAACATCTGGCGCATCATAAAGAGGAAAGAGCAACAAAGAAGGCCCAAGACAGTCGGACAGTTCGAGGCCTGTATTAGACAAGAATGGGACACCGTTCCTATTTCTAAACTTGAGAAACTTGTCTTCTCGGTATCCAGATGTTTGCAGACTGTTGTAAGAAGAAGACCGGACGTCTCACAACAAAACTTTTTTGAGATTTGTTGACACCATGACATTTAAAATTGTCAACGTCAACATATTTTCCCCTTAAAATGATACATTTTCTCAGTTTAGGTTTTTGACCCATCAGAGGATAGGAAGAGATGGAGGCAGATCATTTGCTGTGGCGACCCCTGAAGGGAACAGCCGAAAGGAAAAGAAGAAGATCTATGTTCTATTAAGAATAAAATTGAAAATTTGGCACCTTATTAAACTTCCACCTCATTGCATTCAGTTTTTATTCACAATTTGTATTGTTTCAAACTTTTTTTGGAATCCGGTTTGTAATAATAGCAAATGAGATGTCTTGGTACTTTTTGAACAGGGCAGTCATTCATTTTCTGAACAGTTTAATCCTAATTAGCGTCACAGGGAGGCTGACGCCCATCTCAGCTGATTCTGGATGAGGGCAGAGTACACCCTAGATGGCTTGCCAGGCATTGCGGCGCAGAAACGCACTGATGCTATGCAGCTCGTCTTGAAGAGAGCCAGCAGTGGTTCTTTTCCATCAACCCCTCACCCCAGAAAGTGAGAGACATGGCTGACCTTTGATAACCCGGTTAGCCTCACTGGGGACACAGCAACTTGAACCCCTAATCTTGAGATCTGTAATCCAGGATCTTACCACCAGCCCACCACTGCCCTTTAGCAGGATAATTATAGTTTGAATGCGGTTATAGTCCTATACAGTCCCTTTCATTCAGGTCTCTCATTGAGCTCATTTATGAAATTAATGCTGTCGTTAAGGTATTTCTTAGAAAATTTACATTCACAACAATTTAACCCAGGATGGCACAGTGGCGTAGTGATTAGCACGTCTACCTCACAGCAGGAGTATCCTAGGTTCAAGTCCCAGCTCAGGTGTTTGCATGTTTTCACTGTGTTTCCTCCGGGTACTCTGGTTTTCCTCCCACAATCCAAAAACATGCGCAGTATGCTCATTGGCTGTTCCGAATCTCCCCTAGGTGTGAGTATGCATGGTTGTTTGAGTATTGGCCCTCCGATGGCCTGGCGAGCTGTCCAGGGTGTATCTCGCCCCGAGTCAGTTGAGGTGGGCACTAGCCTCACCACAACCCTAATTAGGATTAAATGGTTCAGAAAATGAATGAATGAACAATTTATCCCCTAAATCTTTTCAGACACCATCATTATTGTGAGCTTCAAAAAGTAATACATAAATATTTAATAAAAATAATTAAAAAAATTATGATCTAATAATCTGCATCTGTTTATATGGAACATATTTAACTCTTTGTATGTTATTTGTTGCGCCTGGAGCATATGCGTCGGACCCAAAGATGCAGGAGACCATGTAAGAAGATTCAATGATTTTATTTTATCACTTTGGAAATATCTAAATCACTGGAAATAATAAATCGATGGAAACTGATCGAGCACGAAGCCGGATACCAGGAGTCAGAGAGATAGCCAACAAACGGAATCACTGGGAAGGACAATCTTCTGACGTCGGAGGGAAGTGCGCCTCTCCAATTTATAAGATAAGATATATATATATATATAAGATTATAGCTCGTTGATTGCTGATTGCTGAATGGAAACAGGTGTGCTCTCTGGACCTCGCCTACAGGTAACAGCCACGCCCCTCGCCTGTGCCTGCAATAAATGAAGAGAGAGTTAAGGCCGCCAGCCAGCACAGACCATAACATTATTAAAGTAAAACCAGTGTTTCAAACCTCTGGGATGCAGGGTAAAGTTAACATAAAAACAGAAAGCAGTATTTTGCATTCTACTAAATATTCATTCATTTATTTTATGAACTGCTTCATACTGATTAGGGTCACAGAGAGGCTGGTGCCCATCTAAGCCCACTCTGGGCAAGGACAGAGGACACCCTGGATGGCTCATCAGGCCATTGCAGGGCAGAAACACACTGATGGAAAGTCAGCAATGGTTGTTTTACATGAACGTCCCACCACAGAAAGTGAGAGAATGGCTGGCCTTTGGTAACCCAGTTAGTGCACTGGGGGGGGGACACTGACAACCTGTTGAGAGTGGGACTCGAACCCCAACCTTAGGATCATTAAACCAGCACCTTTACCACCAGGCCACTACTGCCCTTCTCTTAAATATATAATTCATCTTTGACAATATTGAATGTTGAAAGTAAGCCATTTTACTTTATTTTTTCATTAATGATATTCACTCATTTTGAATTTGATGTAACAATCACGTCTCAGAAAAATTGGGATAAAGCAAGGAAAAGCTGGAAAAGTAATCGGGATTGAAAATAAACAGCTGGAGAAACATTTTACAAATAATTTGGTAAATTGGCAACTGGTCAGTAATCTTGGGTTTACAATGGAGTCATGATGTCCACAATCTCCATTGATTTTTTGACTGAGATCCACGACTTATAGTTTTTCTACAATTTTATACACTTTCCTACACACTCACTTATGATCTGTAATGTTTTGTTCTGAAGCCAACACAATTCTGGTCAAGATACACCACGATTTTCATAATATCCAAATTCTCTCAGGTTCTCGTGTGATCATCATGACATGCTCTCACATTTTGTTACGTTCTGTAAACTTCTCCTAGGGTTTGTGGCCATGACTAAGCAAACTTGCTATGTGTGGAGAACGACTGGGAGATACAGGAGAGGCAGGGTACAAGAGATCAAACCTGAATGAATCATGGTTCCAAGTTCATCAAGATCCCCTACAATGGCCCATCAAGGTCTGTCATGCTCTGTTAAGGTTTTTAAGCTCTACTATGATTCACACATTCTGTCAAAACTGGCGTCAAATCCTAATGAATTTTACAGACAAAAATTGGGTCACTATCATCATGATTCCACAAGGATCTCTAAAGATCATCATGATTCAATCCTATGACCTCACAACCACCACCACCACCACCACCACCACACACTCATCACTTAAATTCTTATAAATTGTGAAGATCATGGACATTATGCCCCCAATGTAAATTCAGGTTACGTACTTTGGTATGAAAAGTTATTTTTAAAGAGGCAGAGTCCATTAGAAGCAAAGCTTGACATAAATTCTCCAATCCGCAAAACAAAACAACAACAACAACAGGAACAACAAAGCCAAAACAAAAAAGCAAAAAAAAAAAAAAAAAGAAATCAACAACAACAACAACAAAAACAAACGAACAAAAAACTTTGCAAAAACTGTTCCTCAACATAAAATTCATAAACATTATTGAAAAATTTACAGAATCTGAAGAAATTAAGATCAGAAATCCCAATTGAAAGTCTGTAATATCGGAGCTCTCATGTGACACAGTCTGGTTCCAATTATCCAGGAAGAAGTAGGTGCTGGAAAATCAATTTTGCTGATGTATCAGGACCTTTCCACAAAATACAAATAAATTAAATGAAAATTAAATTGAGAGTAAAATTATAAAGAAATGGTGTACAATGGTGTATTCGTTACCAAAAAGATCAGAAGACCAAAGAAACCAATACTATGCTAGCTGTCACACAACTCTCCAAACTTTTCCCCTTTCAGCGACTTCCTCTTCGCTCCCTTATGAGAGAACCCCTCAGTACTAGCAACAAAGCTCCGAGGCTAATCCTTCTGCTTCTTCAGGTTATACAAAGTCAACGAATGTCCGCCATTAGCTTGGAGCGGCTCTCGCCTTTCTCTAACTGGTCCACCAGTTCAATCTTCTTTCCTATGGTCAACACAAGCCTCCTTCTCTTTTTTTTTTTTTTATTCTTAGGAGAGGCCATAATGCACAATAATTACAGTAATAATAATAAAAAAAACGTCAGAATAAAAAGGGAATATATTGATAGTAGAATGCTGAGGTTGGAACTACCAGGCAGAAGGTCTAGAGGAAGACCAAAGAGGAGATTTATGGATGTGGTGAAGGAGGACATGAAGACAGTTGGTGTAAGAGAAGAAGATGCAGAGGATAGGGTGAGATGGAGGCAGATGATTCGCTGTTGCGACCCCTGAAGGGAACACCCGAAAGGAAAAGAAGAATGTCAAAATAAAAAGAAGCCACAACACAAAATAACAAACCGACTGAGGCAACACACACACAATGTTATACGAATGTCAATAGAGGCTTGTGCTGTTTTTTTGTTTCGACTGGCTAACACTACAGTGCAACTGTTGGTTATACAAATGTAAAAAAATGCCAATCTTCTTCTTTTCCTTTCGGCTGTTCCATTCAAGGGTCCCCACAGTGGATCATCTGCCACCATCTCACCCTATCATCTGCATCTTCTTCTCTGACACCAACGACCTTCATGTCCTCCTTCACCACATCCATGAATCTTCTCTTTGGTCTTCCTCTGGGCCTTCTGCCTGGTAGTTCCAACCTCAGCATCCTACTACCAATATATTCACTATCCCTCCTCTGTACATGTCCGAACCATCTCAATCTAGCCTCTCTGACTTTGTCTCCAAAACGTCTTACATGTGCTGTCCCTCTGATGTCCTCATTCCTCGTTACTCCCAAAGAGAACCTCAACATTTTTCATCTCAGTCTTGTTATTTTGTTTTTGGCGGCCTGCCTCTGCAGTGTGACTGCCAAAGTTTAAATATCCAATCTTTTACTAGTTTTCCAATAGCGCATTTTTTCCCAGACGAAATGTGCTGTTATATCTTGTAGGGTCCTTCTTGTTCGGTATTTTAAAAAGGTGCCATTAAATGAGGCCTGCTGATGTATTAGATTCCGAATAATTGGAACTAGTCTGTATATCTTTCTGTCATGAAAGTCACTGCGCATCTACAACTCATTGCCTTCACTTCACCATCCACACATGCAAACGTAAGTGAAAGTTTTATCATGCAGAGAAGAAGCCATATGTGAACATGATCCAGGACCGCTGCCAACCGCGCTGCCTCTCCAAAGCTCAATTAAAGTAATCTGGAAACTTTTTTGAGTCAATCAAATTAAAATTTGACATTGTTTCTGAAGACGTGGACCCAGTGTCCTCGAGTCTAAAGAGGGACCATACAGCTTGTTATCAGGACTCAGTTGAAAAATTTGCATCTCTGATAGGATGGGCTGCATTAGTTTCTAATGACGTGGCAGCTCACATACCTGGGAAGGCAAAAATCTCTGCTTGAAAATGAATATACAGGTTAGAGAGCAAGACATGTTTTATATTGGGAAATTCATTTATTCATTTATTTTCTGAACCGATTCATCCTAATTAGGGTAATGGGGAGGCTGATGCCCATCTCAGCCGACCCTGAGGGCAGAGTACACCCTGGATAGCTCGCCAGGCCATTTCAGGGCAGAAACACACTGACGACTATGCAGCTACTCTTCATGAAAGTCATCAATGGTTCTTTTACAGCATCACACTACAGACAGTGAGAGACACGGCCGGCCTTTGGTAACCCAGTTAGTGCACTGGGGGGGATGTTCAAAAATATTTAAAATATTTAACTTATTCATGAACCAGCCCTTAAATCAGTTAATCATTTATTGCTACAGTCAGTGTTGTGGAGCATCTGCAAGACAGTTCCTGTTATCACCCACACACAGTTACACGAGGTTTAAGGAACATGCTGTGGGTGATTCCTCAGAGAATTGAGTCATAAACAGTTTCTTGAAATTTGTAATATAATCTTTAGAACAAGTAAACACCAGTCATTTCAGTGGTGTTATTAAAATGAGTCTTGATTCACTATGACTTGTTCCTACTGTGGTAATCAGCACGGAGCAGAGAAAACATGGTTATTGCTCTCGTGTTTATTTCCTCAGTGATTAATTAACAGCTGACACACTTTACACACATAATTTACTTCATTAATAGTAATCCAAATTGTGCTTGCTTGCCTATCTCAGCCAACTCTGTGCAGGGGCAGAGAGGCTGCTCACTTGCTAGGGCAGAAACATGCTCACAGCAATGCAGCCCGCTCTTTAACCCTGGCAGTGCCAAAGCTGGAAAAAAAAAAAAAATCTGCTTTAGGTTTTTCTTAAATATTTTTTTTTTTTAAAGGCTTCTATATAATCTTCATATAACATATAAGGTTATATAATGCTATTTACAGACGCTCCCCGACTTATGTTCATCCGTTTTACACATTTTGGATTTTACGTTTTTAAAAAATGACGCTACGTCCAATGTTCACAAACGACAGACTGAATGTGCCCCTCCTTCTTCCCAGTTCAGTTATGTATATATATATATATATATATATCTTTTTATATATATATATATATATATATATATATATATATATATATCTACCATGCATACTCAGTTAGGTAAAGAGAGTTGTAAAATGAATGAAAATCAGAATCCAGAAAAGAAAGAACTCTCCACTCTGCTGGTGATTTACATCAGTGCAGGCTAAGTTCTAAACGAGTTCAACGGCACCCTTGCTCACTTGAAAGACCGGAAATCCGTATAATCCACAGCAAGTACACTACTTTCGGAAGTATACTACTTTTGGTTTTGAGCACCTCACATATTGTAAGCATTGATTGGCTGTTATAAGCTTCATGTAAAGTGACTCGGTATAAATAAGTGACTCGGTATAAATAAGTGACTTATTTGAAATTAATGTTGATATTATTTGATATATTTGATATTATTATACAATGTTATGTTTATAACAATTGATTTAGGGGTGGTTTATGAGATACGGTAATAGTATTTATGGATGTATAGTACAGTATGAGCATCATACGTCACACGTCATATGTCATACGTCACTGTAACAACTTACCTTCACTTTCAACTTACGTTCGGCCTTCCGGACCCAATTAAAAACGTAAGTCGAGGAACGTCTGTATTTGGTAGTTTCTGCATTCAATATCAAAATTGGGAGGTAATTTCACTAAACAATACATGGCATTTTGAGCTTTAACATTGGGCATCTGACAATCAGCGGTGCTAGCCTGGAGTAGTGCGCTCTGCTTACTGATCTGAAGGTCAGAGGTTTAAACTCTACAATCAACGGGTGTCACTGCTGTCCGTCTAGTGCCGCTAACTGGGTTATCAAAGGCCGGCCACGTTTCTCACTGTCTATGCTGAGAGGTCGTAAAAAAATTTTACCAAAAAGAATCTCTTTATGAAGGAGCAGCATAGCCATGAGCTTGTTTCTACCCTGCGAAGGCTTGGCGAGCTCTCCAGGGTGTACTTTGTCCTCACTCAGGATCGGCTGAGATGAGCGCCAGCCTCCCTGTGACCCTAATTTTTCATTGGTTCAGAAATTTAATGAATTAGTTATTTCACCTATCATGTTGAAGGTACATCATGCTTACATATGATAAACAATTTTTGGTGTATATTTTGTATTATATTACACTAGTAACACCTATGGAAAGTCCAGAGATTAAAGGTGTAACAAATTTTCAAAGGTTAATTCACCTGATAATTCTATTATTGCACATCTTTAAACATGTTATCTATGCAAAACAGGAAATAGATTAGGACTATTGCTTTTTTATTAGCAATAAATCTGATAATCTACCCGTATTACCTGCTACCTTAAAATCATGGCATTTATACTTAACAACAACTTCAACAACAAAAAGAGTTATATATACAGTGGGGCCAATAAGCATTGGGCAATGTAAAAATGTGCAAGTTGGCCCATTTAAAACGATAAGAGAGGTTTGTAATTTTCATCATAGGTATACATCAAGCTTGAGAGACAGAATGTAAAAAAGAAAAAATCCAGGAAATCACACTGTATGATTTTTAAACAACTTATTTGTGAAAATGGGAGGCCAATAAGTATTGGGCAGCTAGAAAACAAACATTATTTCGGCCCCCACTCATTAACAGTATGAATGACACCTGTTTGAACTGATTCGATGCATAAGAGACAGAGATAAAATTGTACAACTGCACAAAGCTGGGACGAGTCAAACTGCAATTGGTAAACAACTTTGTGAGAAAAGATCAACAGTTGGAAACATTATTAGAAAATGGAAGAAGTATAACATCTCTGACAACCTCCCTAGGAGTGGCGCTCCATGCAAGATCTCACCTCGTGGGGTTCAAAGGATCCTGAGAACAGCGAGTAATCAGCCCAGAACTACACGGCAGGAACTGGTCACTGATTTGAAGACGGCAGGAACCACCGTCACAAAGATGACAATAACTAACACACTACGTCGTCATGAGATGAAATCCTGCATTGCCCGAAAGGTTCCCCTACTAAACAAAAAACATGTAAAGGCCCGTCTGAAATATGCTGAAGACCATCTGGACGATCCAGAGGAGAATGTGATGTGGGCAGATGAGACCAAAATTGAACTTTTTGTTTTAAACAGCACTCGCCGTGTTTGGAGGAAGAAGAATCCCAAGAACACCATACCTACTGTGAAGCCTGGGGGTGGACACATCATGCTTCGGGGATGCTTTTCTGCAAAAGGGACAGGAAGACTGCACCGTATCAATGGCAACATGAATGGGGCCATGTATTTTGACCTTTTGGGTAAAAACCTCCTTCCCTCGGTCAGAGCATTAAAGATGAAACATGGCTGGGTCTTCCAGCATGATAACGATCCAAAGCACACAGCCAAGAAAACCAAGGAGTGGCTCCGTAAAAAGCATATCAAGGTTCTGGAGTGGCCTCGCCAGTCTCCAGACCTCAACCCAATAGAAAACCTGTGGAGGGAGTTAAAACTTCGAGTTGCCAAGCGACAGCCCTCAAACATCACAGCTCTAGAGAAGATCTGTGCAGAGGAGTGGAACAAGATACCAACTAAAGTGTGTGTAGACCTGGTCAAGAACTACAGGAACCGTTTCACCTCTGTCATTGCCAACCAAGGCGACATTACAAAGTATTAAAAGTAACTGTTGCTGGCTGCCCAATACTTATTGGCCTCCCATTTTCACAAATAAATGGTTTAAAAATCATACAATGTGATTTCCTGGATTTTTTTTACATTCTGTCTCTCAAGCTTGATGTGTATCTATTATGAAAATTACAAACCTCTCTTATCTTTTTAAATGGCTGAACTTGCACATTTTTACGTTGCCCAATACTTATTGTCCCCACTGTAGTTATCAGAATTCTTAAACTATTGCCATCCCTATTATGCTGAGCATGTATCTGATATTGTGGGGCCCGTGGCGTAGTGGTTAGGGTGCTGTGCTCATGATCAGGAGGTTGTGAGTTCAAAGCCCTGTTAGACTCCCACTGTGCTAAGGCCCCTGGGCAAGGTCTCAACCACAAGTGTGCCTCTGTTCACCCAGCAGTATAAATGGGTACCAGTAAAGGGAAGGTAACTGGTGATGGACTAGCATCCCATCCAGAAGGAGTTGAACATCTAGTTGCTTCACGTCGTGTAAATCGGGGATAAGCACCGGCCTGATGAGCCACTAGGCTTGGGTGTAAAAAGCTTTTCCCTTTTAATGTAACTGATATTGGTGGGAAAATGAGTAAAGTCACCATCATACAATAATCAGTTTATTCCAGAGAGCAACTCAGACCATAACACGAGTGAAAATGACCCTGGTGGATAGATAATAGCGCTAACAGTGCCATAGGACTTGGCTAGATCTATTCATTATCCCACAATGTGAACAGCAGCTGTTAATTTATACCGCCACTTGTCAACTGTGTTGACTCACATAACAAAGGGGCATGCAGATTGAGAGCAATACTTACATGTCAGATATGGAAGCCCATTAGTATTAGAGCCTATTAACCGTGCACATGCAAATCGACAGTTTAAAAACAATGAGACTGGAAGGTGCGGTGCACCATAAATCCCATAGCTGCATTCAAATGCACTCGTCCTGTCACAGCATATATAACATTCATTCATTCTTTCATTCATTTTCTGAACCACTTAATCCTTATTATGGTCACGGGGAGGCTGGTGCCCATCTCAGCCGACTCAAGGCAAGGGAAGAGTACACCCTATACAGCTTGTTTGGCTGTCGCCGGGCAGAAACACGCTGATGGCTATGCAGCTCCTCTTATCGAAAGTCAGCAATGGTTCTTTTACATGAACCTCACACCATAGACAGTGAGAGACACGGCCGGCCTTTGATAACCCAGTTAGTGCACTGGGGGAACAGAACTGAGAAACCGTTGAGGATGGGGTTGAACCCCTAACCTTGGGATTAGTGATTCAGCACCTTACCACTTGGCCACCACTGCCCCATTTATAACATATAAGCACATAAACTAAGGCCAGCACACAGAATACGAAGCAAGTTTACTGATGTGATGCAGCTCATTTGACGAATCGAGAAAAGCCGAGAGAGGCAAAAAGTTCCGGAGCAAGTGGACAGATTGTTGATGCTATCAATTTTAAAACGGTTAATGACTAAAACAAATAAACAAATTACAGTACTAAACATTCATAATAATATTGAACTACAAGAATCACGTGAGGCTTTGGCAAAGTATGACTAGATTTGTGATCATTAACGGGGTAAAGGTTTCATTCCCACTCCGTATTAATATATACATTATACAGAGCATACCGCCATCCGGGTGGGGTTGGAGACTCCAGGTACAGCCTGGACTCTGCCACATTGTAAAGAGTCAGTTTGGGTAGTTCGGGCATCTGGTTAGAACGCCTCCTGGTTGCTTCCATTTAGATTAGGTTTTCCAGACATGCCTAACTGGGACTAGGCCTCGGGGTAGACCCAGAAATTGCTGGAGGTAATATTTATACCATCTGTCCTGGAAACATCTGAGGATCCCTCAGGAAGAGCTAGAAACTAGAACTCTAGAAATTAAAAGCCAGATCTTTTAACTTTCATTTGATAGAACAAAAAACCCCCAAAAAAACCTTTTAGCCGCACGAGTTACGGTTATTACTGCTAACGTTGCTGGTCTCACTAAACCAACTGAACTATCATACGAAATCGACCACTTTGTAGGTCGCTATACATATGCATATACATACTTAGAAGGTATGCTATACACACTCTAAGGCCAGTAAGCTTAGCCTCCCACTAAACAGTATCTTCGAGCATCGCTGTTTCCGTCCCCGTTCCTCGGAGAGCTCCCGTCCCGCAGGTCTAATCATCAACCACAATCTAATACACCACTTGTAGCTGATCAGGCAGTAATCAGATGGTCAGGTAGGCGCGGTCACAGTTGCATGTGATGTCTTTAGGAACGTAAGCTACAGGTTTGAAGACCTCCTGCTTTCAGATAGACATTGAGGCCTCGTATGGTTGGATAGTCTGCAGTGTTTAAATGACCGTATCTGAACCCATACGGAACGCGATGTAAATGTTTGCGCAGCATTTTATAATCTAACATGTGAATGACTTTAAAATGAGACAATCAGTACATTTATTCATTCGTTCATTTTCTGAACCGATTCATGGTGATTAAGGTTGCAGGGAGGCTGACACTCATCCCAGCTGAGGCCGGGTGAGGAAAGAGTACATCCTGGACGGCTCGCCGGGCCATCGCAGGGCAGAAACACGCTGACGGCTTATGCAGCTCCTCTTTACGAAAGTCAGCAATATGGTTCTTTTCCATAAAGCTCTCACCATAGACAGTCAGAGAGAGACACGGCCGGCCCCTGATAACCCAGTTAGTGCACTGGGGGGACAGTGACAGTCTGTTGAGAGTGGAACTTGAACCGCCAACCTTATGATCAGTGATCCAGCACCTTTCCCTCCAGGCCACCACTGCCCCAAACAATACTTTTAATGATGGTGACTATTTTGTACAAATATCTATGCCTTCCTTTCGGCTTTTTCCCTTTTACTCGGGAGTCGCCACAGCACATCATCTGATTCGCACGTTTGATTTGGCGGAGGTTTTTGCGTCGGATGTCCGATTTACACAGTATTGAGATTCTTCCTGGTTATTTTTGTGCTTAAATGTTATGCTTTAAATCGAACATTTTATACATATATTGACCACGAATGTGGGTCTATTTAAATTATTGATTATTAACACTGATAATTAATTAATAACCAACAATAGCCAAACATCTGCATTTTGATTTGTTTATAATACTTAATATTGTTTTTTACACCAGTACACAATGTTTCCACCTTGTGAGTTTTTACTTTTTTTTTTCTTTAGTGATTTGCGTGGAAACATATTGATTGTGTCTTGAAAACGAATAGAATTAAGAAAAAGAAACAACAATAATCATATTATTCACCAACAAAATAATATCATGGTAGTACCATGAAGATTTATTGTCTCATAATATTTTTGAAATGTAAAAAAAACAACAAAAAAAACAAAAAAAAAAGAAGAAAACAAAAACCATGTTTTTACCGACTAACATTGCTAATATGCTCGCTCTGTGCCCGCAGCATCCGGGAAGCGTGCAGTTGTTTTCCAGGTTGTAAAAAATAGCGTTGTGTCTGAAACGGAAACTGCGCTCTCTAGTTCATCCAGCTGCAGAGCTTTCAGCATGTTGTTCTTCTCATACACATCTGCTTCCAGCCCACACCCCACATCCACAACACATGTTTTCCATTCTGGGCAAATCTCACACACTTCCTGCCCACTGTCACCTTAATGTTATTTTTAAGCAAACATTTTATTTATGATTAATATGTTTAAATGTGATCCTCAAACTAATGTGAATCCTGGTAACAAATTCTTGAAAGCTTTTTGTCCCAATGCAACGAAATGTAGTTTCTACATTAAAAAGATTTAAAAGTACTTTCACTCATCACCAATTTAATTACTTTGAAGCTAATATCATAACAATCATATATGTATGTAATTAATGTAAATTTATATGATTGTTAGTATAGACGTTCAAATTTTGACGAGTCCTATTAAATGAAAAATAGAAGATATTTAGTAAAATGATCAAAAAGTAAATTTACATGGCAGAAATTTGTAATAAACTCTGATGATAATCTGTGAAGATAAAGGAATGTGGGATTGAAAAAAAATACAAAACTAAAACGATCAGATAAAGCAGAGCTGTGGAGCTCTGCAGATCATCCAGAGTTACCATGAACCTCTGGTCTGACCTGCCAGTTTAGGTGGACAGCCATTTCTTGGTAGGTTTGCAGCTGTGCCATAATCTTTCCATTTATGGAGGATGGATTGAACACTGCCTCACCAGATGTTCAAAGCATGGGGTTATTTATTTATTTATTTATTTATTTATGAGCTACCCCTGCTTTAAACTTCTTCCAAAGTTTACCCCTGATCTGTCTGGTACTGATGATGTTTTTTCACTAATGCTCTCAAAAAACAAACAAAAAAAAAACCCGTCTGAGGCCTTCGCAGAACACCATCATTAGATTAGAGCTCAGCCAGGACTCTGTACTGCTGAAGGCTATTTACTACTGAACACTTCTGACAACAATTGGATGCACTTAATTTATGGTTCTCAGGGTAAAGAGGGCTGGACATGATTGCACACTTTCAGATTTTATCTGTACGAAAACAAACAAACAAACAATAATATTGCTAAACTGTATAATACTATTGATATACCGTATTAATCCTGCAAAGAAAATCGTTGCCTCTAAACCGGTTCAAAGTGAGCACACACTCGGAATAGTGGACCGCCACACACAGTGGGCTGATATGGGGCAGGTGACTCGCTCAAAGGGCATTTCAACCCTGAAGGTGCAGCTCACTGGCGCACATCTTTCCCGCTGGTTTTATATTCAGACCAGCCATGTTTTGATTTGCTTCTTTATCACTTTTATTAAACAGTTAAAATGTTGCTCGCTGAATAGATATGCTTGTTTACGTGTGCTGGATAACCCTGCCCAATGTGTTCATGTCACTTCTGAAAGAAAAACAAACAAAAAACAAACAAACACCACTGTCCATTTGTTCAGACTCTGCTTATAATCAATTCATTCATTTTCTGAGCCGCTTAATCCTAACAAGGGTCACGGGGAGGCTGGCGCCCCTCTCAGGCAACTCTGGGTGAGGGCAGGCTACACCCTAACAGCTCGGCAGGCCATCACAGGGCAGAAACATGCTGACGGTAATTCAGAAATGGTTCTTTTACATGTCTCACATCACAGACACTGACAGACATGGCCAGCCTTTGATAACCCAGTTTGGTGCACTGGGGGGACAGCAGCCACAACACATTGATAGGGGGCTTGAACCCCCAACCATATGATCTTCATACAAAATTGATACAAATTAACCTGAAACCAACCTACTAGTGATGTAATGATAACAACAACAACAATAACGAAAAAAAAAAAAAAAAATAAAAAAAATAATAACAATAATAATAATAATAATAATAATAATAATAGGGCAGTGGTGACCTAGTTGTAAAGGTGATGGATTACTGATCCTAGGGTTGGGTGTCGAGTCCCACTCACCACAGGTTGTCACTGTCCCCCCCCCAGTGCACTAACTGGGCTATCAAAGGCCGGCCGTGTCTGTCACTGTCTATGATGAGAGGTTCATGTAAAAGAACCATTGCTGCTTTCATAAAGAGGAGCTGTAAAGCCGTCAGTGTGTTTTCACCCTGTGATGGTCTGGCAAGCTGTCTGAAGTGTACTCTGCCCTCGCCTGGAGTCGGCTGGGATTGGCACCAGCCTCCCCGCGACCCTAATCAGGATTAGGCAGTTACAGAAAATGAAAAGATGATGATGATAATAATAAGAGAAGAAGAAGAAGAAGAAAAGAAACAGAAAATGACAGAATTTGCACTCTGTGTGGACAAGCCTTCCTTTGCAGATAATACCCCTAGTGTTGATTTTAGAAAAGTTGCAGACATCATTAAGTTGACCGTAGACGCTCATAGTGTGTCATGATATTAACGTTGATGCTTGTGGTTTGAAGTGTGAGCTGTAAGACACTTTGCAGATGGTGCCGATGCTTTTTCCTGTACAAAGCCAATCACAGAGTAGCACACAGATGGAGTATACTAAATTTTTTTAAAACTTGTTTGGACTTGCAACATCTGCAAAACAGCTGCTGGAGCTTGACCCCACCCATTAGGCTGTACCCCCTAAGAGTTGATTGGAATGTAGTGGCAATAAATGTTTATTAATTCTTGCATAATTACTGATGATTACTTTTTCTGTAGTCAGTGAACACAACGTTTGTGAATGTGATAATCCTGGAATGTTTTGTCAAGTACGTTTTGTATATTATGCAAATTATATACAGAATATGTGGGCAGTGATGAATTGTGGGTAGATGAACCTGGAAAAAAATAAAGTGGAAAAATAATGAGATGAATATGATAGACAGACGGGCCAAAGACATAAAGCTGCTTTATTATAACACCATGCTTTGGCCAATCAGGCTGATCTGTCAGGACTGAGTAGTGGGAGGGACTTCCAGCTCCTGTCCATGTTTCTGTAGCACCTTGGCTTGGTCTGTGTGATTAGTTCTTTCTGAAAAATGAATTAATACATAAATAAATGAAAAGATAAAATAAAAACAAGATTAATAATAACAGTTTTCTGAGCTGCTTTATTCTAATTAGGGTCATGGGAAGGTGACTCAGCTTACTCTGGGCAAGGTGCACTGTGGACAGTTCACCAGGCCATTGCAGGACCAACATACATACAGCCATTCATATCTACACTCACATCTAGGGGCAATTTAGAACTGCCGATTAGCCTACTGTGCATATGTTTGGACTGCAGGAAGAGATCACAGTACCTGGAGGAAACACACACAAGCACACGTAAATCATACAAGCTCTATACAGAAAAAGCTGGAGCCTGGGAATTGAACCCAAGACCTTCTTTCTGTGAGGCAAATTTGCTAAGCACTACACCACCGTGCTGCCTAGAAATAGAATTACTGTACAACAGTCTTAAGTGCCTGCAATGGGGTGTCAAGCTGTCCAGGGTGTATTCAGAGTTGGCTGAGATGGGCACCGGCCTCCCCTTGACCCTAATTAGAATGAAGTGGTTCAGAAAATGAATGAATTAAGTTTTAGGTACGTAAAAATTATTCTTTTTAAAGGAACTACCATTCATTCATTCATTCATTTTCTGAATCGCTTCATCCTAATTAGGGTCACAGGGAGGCTGGTGCCAATCTCAGCCCACTCGGGGCAAGGCCAGAGTACACCTTGGAAGGCTCACCAGGCCATTGCAGGGTAGAAACACACGTATGGGAAGTCAGCAATGGTTCTTTTACATCAACCTCCCACAGACAGTGAGAGAATGGCTGGCCTTTGGTAACCCAGTTAGTGCACTGGGGGGACAGCAGTGACAACCCGCTGAGAGGATCAGTAATCCAGCAACTTACCCCCGGGCCACCATTGCCCACTATTCATTATTATTTAATGATGAATATCTACAGTAAAAATGAACTATAACGAGTAATTAATCTTTATATTGATTTCTTTCGGACATGTTGGCTGTTGTACTTTCTCCAGTCTCATGTTCCAATAAAACACAATCATCAAAATATATTAATCCAACCTGTTTACATATACATTTACATATGTTTATCTTGTTTACATAGATCTGTCAGGTTTAAAAAACACAAATTGTCTAATTTTCTACTGAAAACAAATTTTCACACTATCAGATATACTTACATAACATCTACACACTGGGGGCTAAAACAGTCTCACATCCGAATATTTTCATGGAGGGCATTTATCCTTGATCACAGCATGACATTTCCATGGCATTGTTGCTCCAGTTGGTCCGGTAAAGGCTCAGCAACTTTAATGTAGTAATAAAATGAAGCGGCTGATGAGATGGATGGACTGAATGAGCAGATTATCACATCAATGGACTGTTTCTTCCGTAATGGCACAGCTATAATATGGGAACTGAGTGGTTCAGGGACCACGAGGAATCATTTTCATATGTGTATCGCCCCCTAGAGTCTTGGCTTTAACCTTATTGAAAAGATATGGGATCTGCTGGAGAAGACTTTTTGGAGTGGTTCAGTTTTCCCCTCATCAATTCAAGATGCCGGTGAGAGATGAACCAGAGACTGGATTATTTTCTGAATTAATTAATCCTAATTAGTCATGGCAAGGCTTGCGCTCATCTCAGCCAAATCTGGGCAAGGCAGAGTACAGTCTGGACAGCTCGCAGGGCAGAAAAATCCTGACCGCTATGCAGCTCCTCTTGATGACAGTCATCAACGGTTCTTTTACATGAATGTCTCACCATAGACAGCAAGAGACATGGCTGGCCTTTGATAACCCAGTTAGCTACACTGTGAGGGGACCGTTGATAGTGGGGCTTGAATTCCCGACCTTGGGACCAGTAATCCAGCACCTTACCACCGGGCCACCACTGGGAAATAAACCAGAGGTGAATCCTCGCAATATCTTCAGAACATCACGAGCGGGTTTGGACAGAAAGGATTCACCTCTGGTTTTGGGCAAAAGTAAAATGACTTTGAGACCCAGAATGGTCGAGATAGAACTATATAGTACACATAATGAACATGGATAATATAGTACGATATATTATACATGTCCATTAAAATAGGAATATCATAAGTGTGAATGCTTGCTTGATATAAGATAATAATGTTTATTCAGTAATGTTCAATAGGAATCATTTTATAATGATTGAGTGTTTTTTTTAATTGAAAATATTCACCTTACCTCCAGGTGTTTTTTAATTGTGCACACAGTCTTTCTTGCATGTCACTTGCATTTGTTGTCGAATTTCATTGACTTATTAAACAAAGAAAACATCCACCGAACATCCAATTCGTTAAATTATAGAAATTCCTGCAGAATAATATATTTGTCAGTATAGGTGACATCTGATCATGAAGACTGTGCTTTACTCCTAATATGTAATTATTTTTTTGCTTGACTTTTTAAAAAATATTTAAATAATACATATCCTGTCTTGTTTTGAATTTTGTTTGAATGTATTTGTATGCTCAGATAACTGACAGCCCATCAGTAAAGGAAGATACAGATCTTTATAGCATATGTGCTTTCATCTTGGTGTGAGTTTAAAACTAGGTAATTGGGCTGATGCTGGCGGATGGTTTTGCAACAGTGAATTATTTTCCTAAGGAAGTGGGCATCAACAGAATCAGAAATGACTGCTCACTTCCTGCCGACGTCAGAGACGTCTGTGGTTATTTTTTCTCTTCGTAGAGGTAAACAAGGCAGGATGTGTGTTTGAGTGTGTGTGTGTGGAGGCGACAGAAATGAGGACAGGAAGACTGATGCATGCGCCTTTATGCATCCTGCATCAAGAAAGGTTGCACATGCAAAAGCTGCTGCTAATTATGTACCACGGGTGCACTAGTGAGGAGCATAATACACATATCACTCAAAGTCAAAAAAGTATGACTGTTAATTTTTTTTTTTTTTTTTTTACATTTGTTGTTTTTGATTCCACTGTGTATCCTTTATTTATGTTATTATTTATTGGCTTATGATCCTTAATTGTAAAATGTAAACAGAAACCTAAATCTTTCTTTTCCTTTCAGCCTTTTCCCTTTTTCAGGGGTCACCACAGCAAATCCTTTTGATTCGTATGTTTGATTTGGCATAGTTTTTTTTCTTTCTTTGATTTTTTTAAAAAATTTTTTATGTCTGATGCCCTTTGAGACACAACCCTTTAGCAAGGGACAGAAACACGTTGCAGCTCCTCTTGTCGAAAGCCAGCAATGGTTCTTTTACATGAACCTCTCACCATAGACAGTGAGAGACATGGTCGGCCTTTGATAACCCAGTTAGCTGCACTGGGGGGACAGTGACAACCTTGTGGAGAGTGGGACTCGAACCCCCAACCTTAGGATCAGCGATCCAGCGCCCTCTACCACCAGGGCACCACTGCCCACTAACCAAACCGAACTATAAATTATAATTACCAAACAAGTTGTCAGAATGTCCTCCTCACAGCAAAAAGGCCCTGGGTTTGAATCCCAAGCTTGGTGAGTGCTTGCCTGGGTTTCCTCAGGGTTCGGGGTATGGTTTCCTCTCAAAGTCCAAAGATATGGACATGACAGTAACGGGCTGTTCCACATTGCCTCTCCATGTGATTGTAATAGTGAATAGTTGTATATACGTGTTCTGGCAAGTTGATCAGGGTGTACCCCACCTTCACGCAGGCACGGTTGAAATAGGCTTCAGCCTCCATGTAACCCAAATAGGATTAATCAGTTTGGCAATTGAGTGAGGTGAGTGAGTAAGTGAACGAGCAAAAACTGTATGTGTGCAGTTTTTAAACAAAGAATAGAAACCTTTAGTTGGTTTCAGCTTTATTATATCTGTGAATCCACAATATTTGTTTGCAGGACAGTGGTGGCCTGGTGGTAAAGGTGCTGGGTCACTGATCCCACGGTTGGGTTGGGGGTTCAAGCCCCACTCTCAACGAATTGTCTGTCCCCCCAGTGCACTAATTGGGTTATCAAAGGCCGGCCGTGTCTCTCACTGTCTATGGTGTGAGGTTCATGTAAAGTAACCATTGCTGACTTTCAACAAGAGGAGCGGCATAGCCGTCAGCCTGGTTCTGCCCTCTGATGGCCTGGCGAGCTGTCCAGGGTGTCCTCTGCCCTTGCCTGGAGTCAGCTGAGATGGGAACCAGCCTCTCTGCATCACTAATTATGATTAAGTTGTTCAGAAAGTGAATGAATATTTGTTTGCTTATACATATTAGTGTTTATCTGGCTATGTTGAGTTCGCTAATAATTCAGTATTGTTCATCTTGCTGTACTTTTGTGGGCATCACGGGCTCAAATTAATAAGAAAGATGATACCACAGAACTGCATATCTCTGGTTGTCTATAATGTTTTTTTCTGTGTAGCTTGTTTTTGCAATAGCCACCCACCAGGGGGTTCAGAATGAATTATTTCATGGACAAAAATAAGTGCATGGCGCCATCTATTGCCAGGACACCAAAGTGTGCTTACCCAGAATTTTCATATATATGTATATATATATATATATATATATATATATATATATATATATATATATATATATATATATATATATATATATATATATATATATATATATATATGCTTGTGGAGTCAGTGGTGTAGTGGTTAGGGTGCTGTGCTTATGACTGGGAGGCTGTGTGTTCAAATCCCAGTCAGACCCTCACTGTGCTAAGACCCCTGGGCAGGGTCTTAACCACAAGTGTGCCTCTGGTCACCCAGCAGTATAAATCGGTACCAGTAAAATATACTGGGAAGGTAACCTGCGATGGACTAGCGTCCCATCCAGGAGGAGTTGAACTCCTAGTCGTGTCATGCTATGGAAACTGGGGATAAGCACCGCCCTGATGAGCCACTAGGCTCGAGTGTAAAAAATGCAACAGATTTTATATATATATATATATATATATATATATATATATATATATATATATATATATATATATATATATATATCTTTTCCTTTCGGCTTTTCCCTTCAGGGGTCGCTACAGCGAATCATCTGCCTCCATCTCACCCTATCCTTTGCATCTTCTTCTCTTACACCAACTACCTTCATGTCCGCCTTCACCACATCCATGAATCGTCTCTTTGGTCTTTCTCTAGGCCTGGTAGGTCCAGCCTCAGCATCCTATTACCAATATACTCACTATCCCTCCTTTGTACATGTCCAAACCATCTCAATCTAGCCTCTCTGACTTTGTCTCCAAAACCTCTTACATGTGCTGTCCCTCTGATGGACTCATTCCTGATCCTATCCATCCTCGTTACTCCCAAAGAGAACCTCAACATTTTCATCTCCGCTACCTCCAGCTCTGCCTCCTGTCTTTTCCCCAGGGCCACTGTTTCTAAACCATACAACATCGCTGGCCTCATCACCGTCTTGTACACTTTTCCTTTCATTCTTGCCGATACCTTCCGACACATCACACCGGACACTTTTCTCCAACCATTCCAACCTGCCTGCACACGCTTCTTCACCTCTTTTCCACACTCTCCATTGCTCTGGATTGTTGAGCCTAAGTACTTAAAATCCTCCACCTTCTTTATCGCTGCTCCCTGTAACATCATCGTTCCTTTTGGGTCCTTGTCGTTCACACACATGTATTCTGTCTTACTGAGGTGACCTTCATTCCCCTCCTTTCCAGGGCATACCTCCACCTCTCTAGATTTTCCTCCACTTGTTCTCTGCTCTCACTACAGATCACTATGTCATCTGCAAACATTATAGTCCACTGCAAACATCATGGTCCAATATATATATATATATATATATATATACACACACACACAGTGCTGTGGACAAGTCTTTGCATCCATTTCAGATCAAGCAAACCTAAATATTGTACAAACACAAAATACAGTTTTCAGTGCCAATTGCATTTATGATGGGGATAAAACATCTGAACCTACAAGGGCCCGTGTGAATAAGTAATTGCCCCCTAAACCTAATAGCTGGCTGAACCACCTTTTGCAGCAATAACTGCAGTCAAGCGTTTATGATAAGAGGCGATGAGTCCTTCACATCACTGTGATGGGATTCTGGCCCACTCTTCTTTGCAGAATTGTTTAAGATCAACCGGATTGGATGGTTTTTGGGTATGAACAGCCTTTTTAAGGTCATGCCACAGCATCTCAATATGGTTCAGGTCGGGACTTTGACTAGTCCACTCCAAAACCCTCATTTTTTTTTTTTTTTTTTAGCCATTCAGAAGTGGACTCGCTGGTGTGCTTCGGATCATTGTCTTGCTGCAGAACCAAGGTGCGCTTTAGCTTGACGTCTCGAACTGATGGATGAACATTCTTCACCAGGATTTCTTGGTAGTGAGCAGAATTCATGATTCCACCAATCGTGACAAGTCGCCCAGGTCCTGAAGCAGCAAAGCAGGCCCAGATCGCCACACTTCCACCACCGTGTTTCACTGTTAGCACAATGTTCTTTTTATCAAATGCAGTGTTGCTTTTGCGCCAGATGTAACGGGATGCATTTCTCCCAAAAAGTTCAGCTTTAGTTTCATCAGCCCAGAGGACATTATCTCAAAATCTTTGGGGATGATCAAGATGATTCTTGGCAAAAGTGAGTCGTGCCTTGATATTCTTTTTTGTGAACAGTTTCTTTCGCCTCGGAACTTTTCCATGAATGCCATTTTTGCCTCGTGTCTTTCTGATGGTGGAGTCATGAACATTGACATTAACTGAGTCAGGTGAGGCTTGTAGTTGTTTAGAAGTGGATTTTGGATGCTTTTTGACTTCTCCAGTTAGTCTGTGCAGTCCTCGTGGGGTAATTTTGGTCGGTCGGCCGCTCCTGGTAAGGGTCACTACTGTGCCATACCTTCTCCATTTATGGATAATGGCTCTGACAGTGGTCTGCTGGAGTCCCAAAGATTTACCAATGACTTTTTATCCTTTCCCAGACCGAGACATCTCTATAATCTTCTTTCTTGTTTGCTCTTGAAACTTATTGGATTACGGCATGATATGTGTTCAGTATGTCCTACCTCACCTTGTCAGACTAAGGCTCTTCTGATCGGAAATGTCTGACAGCAATCAGGCCTGGGTCTGTCTGTCTTCCTTTCGGCTTTTTCCCTTTTACTCGGGAGTCGCCGCAGCAAATCATCTTGATTCACATGTTTGATTTGGCAGAGGTTTTTACGTCGGATGCCCTTCCTGTCACAACCCTTTTTAGCAAGGGACAGAAACACACTGACGACTTTGCAGCTCCTCTTTACGAAAGTCAGCAATGGTTCTTTTACATGCCTCTCACCATAGACAGTGACAGACATGGCCCGCCTTTGATAACCCAGTTAGCTGCACTGGGGGGGACAGTGACAACCTTGTGGAGAGTGGGACTCGAACCCCCAACCTTAGGATCAGTGATCCAGCACCCTATACCACTGTATGGCCATGAAATTGAACTCAGTTTTCCACAATAATAGGATTAATCACAATTACCTCACCTTTTAACAAGGGGGGAATTACCTTTTCACAGACGTTCATGTAGGTTTGGATAGGATTTTTCTCTTAACAAATAAAATCACAACAGCAAACCTGCATTTTTTTGAATACTTGGGTTATCTTTGTGTTATGTTTACATTTGTGTGATTATCTGAAAAAAGGTAAGTGTGACAAAGGCACAAAAAAGTAAAACATCAGTACACAGCACTGTATGCACACACACACACACACACACACACACACACACACACACACACACACACACAATGACTGAGTGAAATTAACCGAATTAGTTCAAGTCCCACTCTCCACAAGGTTGTCACTGTCCCCCCCAGTGCAGCTAACTGGGTTATCAAAGGCGGCCCATGTCTCTCACTGTCTATGGTGAGAGGTTGATGTAAAAGAACCATTGCTGACTTTCGTAAAGAGGAGCTGCAAAGTCGTCAGCGTGTTTCTGTCCCTTGCTAAAAAGGGTTGTGACAGGAAGGGCATCCGACGTAAAAACCTCTGCCAAATCAAACGTGCGAATCAGATGATTCGTTGTGGCGACGCCCGAGTAAAAGGGAAAAGGCCAAAAGGAAGACAGACAGTTAATAGTTAATTAGCCAAAGGTACATGTCTTTGGACTGTGGGAGTAAACCAAAGCACTCAGAGGAAACCACATCAGGAAGAAGTCTGGTCCCCCCCCAGGCCATAGACATGCATATGAAGCAAATTAGCTAATTAAGTGTGGATGTGAGTGTGAAGTGTTGGCTGACATAGGCTCTCGTAGGAATAAGCAGATCAGTAAATGACCGAGTGAGTGAGTAAGTGAGAGTTTTGTTTGAATGGAAGTACCGATCATATGAATTATTTTGGATGCTGACATGTTGTCATCTCTGAAAGTCAAATCATGCCCCGCACTGTTAGCATCTTTTGGGAGTCTGACATGCATCCTGCTCCATATGACCTGCTGATTGTCAGTGCCAAGTGTAGTCCACGTTTTTCCTTGTCTCAACATCATATTAATTTTCTGGCTCATATAAGTTGCCTTAATTACATCAATCAGACATTCTTTCACACTTTAGTGATTATGATGTAATGATGTGAAATCTACAACGTGGTCATTAATACGAATACAATGCACAGAGCTGAGTATGTGCTACGTCATCTCTTGATTTCAGGTTCATGGGAGCATGGCTGCACATACAGGGTCTGAGTGTTGCAGGTGTATACACATAAAAAAGGTGTTTTGACATCAAATTTTGAAAAAAAAAAAAAACAGTGTTGAAGTAGTGTTTCTAGCTATTTAAATAATCACATATATCTCATCAAAGGTTCATTTTTGGTACTGTCAGTTCTCGAACCTTCTCAAGTATGGGCAAAGGCAGCTATGCTAGGCATGCCGAGAGGCATGTCGCCTTCAGTCATTACCTGCTCAAGCCTAGTAGTGATGTGCACTCAATCTTTTGTCCTATTGGCCGGGACATGACACCCCCATGCAGCAGATATCAGGCTAAGATAACACATTATTGGCCTGTGCTGAGCTGCACAAACAACAAGTGCAGAAGTTTAATGTAGTTTAATGTAATGTAAAGGGTGTATCCTGTCCTCACCCAGAGTCGGCTGAGATGGGTGCCAGCCTCCTCACGACCCTTTTAGGATTAAGATGAGAGATTTCCTTTTGGCTTTTTCCCTTTTACTCGGGAGTCACCACAGCAAATGATTCGCACGTTTGATTTGGCAGAGGTTTTTACGTCGGATGCCCTTCCTGTCACAACCCTTTTTAGCAAGGGACAGAAACACGCTGACGACTTTGCAGCTCCTCTTTACGAAAGTCAGCAATGGTTCTTTTACATCAACCTCTCACCATAGACAGTGACAGACATGGCCCGCCTTTGATAACCCAGTTAGCTGCACTGGGGGGGCAGTGACAACCTTGTGGAGTGTGGGACTCGAACCCCCAACCTTTGGATCAGCGATCTAGCGCCCTATACCACTAGACCACCACCGCCCCCTCTGAAAATAAGCTCCATATTGCTTAAATTATTTTTATCTATGTAAAAATCTGTATTGCTTAAGTTATGCTCTAAAACGGACAGATACTCTTCAAAAACCTGATTTTTATTTTCTCTTTAAAATTACATTTTTACAACAGATCTTTATTTCTTTTTCTTAGTACAGCTAAACCAAAGTCTACTTTATTTACCATGCTTGTGTTTTCATTACATCATCAATTCAGCAGTATTTCAAATCAGTAAATAAAGTGAACACATACTGCCATCTACTGTGTACACATAGAACTGCTGTACACGTTATATTTACCGATTTTCTTTCCCACATGAGTGCAGTACGATGGTATATTGGTTGGCATATTTCATCCCCTCATAGCAAGAAGACCCTGGGTTTGTCCTACGAGGTTTCTGTGTGAACTTTACATGTATGGGTTTCCTCTGGGTGGCCACTTTCTTCCCACCTTCCAAAAGCATGCATGTCAGGTGAATCGAATATTTTTTATTTTCAATGTGGGTGTGAGATGTTGTGTGTCCATGTGGCCCTGTGATGGTCTGGTGAGCTGTCTAGGGTGTATACCACCCTCACCCAGAGTCATGTGGATTGGACTCAGCTTCCCAATTATTCATAAAGCAGTTTGGAATGAACTCGAATCCTAGAACCCTAGACTCCATCCATCCATCCATCCATCCATTTCTAAACAGTATAATTCCATTAGGCTTACAGGGTGGCTGAAGTCTGTCTATCTCAGTTGGCACACACACACACACACACACACACACACACATATATATATATATATATATTCATACCGGGGGTCATTTTGGAATCCCCACCCCACGTTTTTGGACTCTCCAAAGGAAACCCATGCAATCACAATGAAAAACTCCATGAGGAAATTCTCATGTCCAGGATTTGAACGCAGATTCTTCTCGGTACGGACCTATATATATATATATATATTTAATTCATATTTGCGTCATCTGAAATCAGTTAATTTTTAAAATACAAACAAGAGTAAAGAAAATAAAGATTGTGAATAATATGTCTTTGTCCATAAGCCTTTATTATTATTATTTATTTATTTTACAATTCATCATATACACAGAATTCACTCTTTCATGCACTTATTTGTCAAACTGCATAATTCTCTATGATGGTCATATGGAAGCTGGAGCCTATCTCAACAACACAGGGTGAGGACACGATACAGGATACAGGATAGATTTTTCTCAGATCACTCCGGGGCCAGCACAAACACAAACAATTCCACACACATTCACACCCCAGGACAATTTGAAAAAGTCGATTAGCTTAAAGTCTATGTCTTTGAAATTTGGGAGGAAGCCACAGCACCCAGGAGAAAGCCATGTAGTCACAAGGAGAGCATGTGACCACACAGAAACGCCAGCGTCCAGGATTCAAACCCAGGACCTTGTTGCTGGGAGATGGATGTTCTAGCTACTGTACCTGTGTGCTGCTCCTAGATACATTCCTCCACATGGCATTCATATTTTCACGAGCAGTGAAACAGTGTATATACATATCTCTGTGTGTCAGTGGGTAGAGTCTGCTCATTCTTATACATCCCTGAAACTTGCGTTGCCATCCGTAGATCAGTCCTGGACATGTTCTATGCTGGTGCATGTGGGTTTTTTTTTTTTTTTCTGGACTCTTTAGTTCCTTCCTCTTCACAATTTACTGGAATCCCATTCATGACATTTCTGAGATATTCTGTAGCTCTATCGCCAACCTGACCAGAATCAAACAAAGATTAATCAAAGAAAAACATGAACCAAGGCTGCATTCCATTGTGTGAGATTAGATGAGCCGGGCGAGAGCTTCAGTGACTCGGACAGGTCTGGTGGGTCAGATGAGCCGTGGCAGTAGAAACTTCTCAGGTTCAGGCACTGACATCACTTCAAGCAGCAGGAGAACATGTACAGTATGTTTCAGAGAGAAATAAAAGACAATAGCTTCGTAATACTTAATTTCACTACAACACTTAATTTTACTAGAGCTTGTCTTAGTCAACACTTGGCAAAGGCGGTGTACACCCCGAACAGCTCGCCAGACCATTACACAGCCAAAACAAGCACAACCATTCACACACATATAGAGTTAGCCTACTGTGCATGTTTTTGGAGCTGTGGGAAGAAACCAGAGTACCCAGAGGAAATCCATGCAGGCCCAGGGTGAGTATGAAAACACCACACAGAAGCACCACAGCCCAATTGCTGAGATGTGGGTGTGTGCGTGCCACTATGATACTGTGCGGCCCCATTCATATTTAATTCCAACATTACGACAACCCGCTCAGAGGCTTGGCTGATTTTAAAATCTTGGACGTAAATACGAAGGGTATCTGCAATATCGGAATAGAAATCATCTTGACTTTGTGCAAATGAGGGATATGTTGGATTTTCTTTCTTTTTTTTTGATGCCTGTGAGATTGGGTTTAAAAAAAAATAAAAGTCTATAATGTTTAGTGAAATGTATTGAAGCAGTTTGGTGGCGCGGTGGAGTAGTGGTTAGCATGTCCCCACCACAGCAAGCAAGGCCTGGCTTGAACTTCCATCTCAGGCGTTGTTGTGGGGAGTTGGCGTTCTCTCCGTATGCTTTAATGTTTTTTTAATTTCTATGTTTCCTGCTACGCTCCAAACACAGCTGGCTAATTTTCTGTTCCAAATCCCCCCTAGCTATCAGTTTGAGAGTGAACGGTCATGCAAGTAAGTGTTGGCACTTGGATAGCCTGGCGAGCTGTCCACGGTGTACTGTGCCCTCGCTCAGAGTCGGCTGATATGGGGGCCAGCCTCCCTGCGATCATAATTAGGATGAAGAGGTTTATAAAATGAATGAAGTTTGAAGCATTTCAATTGAGAGAGAATTCAAACTCATCCGAGACACTAGATGGCACCATCATATAAATAACCAGTTTTTTTCCCAGCGTCTCTTGTTCTGAATGGAAGACTGAAGAATGTCCCGATACCAGTGATAATCTGTTTATTTACATTTTAATCTTATTCCTTTGAAAAAATTACACTATGCACTATTTGTCTATGGGGGAGAAATCATGTGTGTCAGTTCAGTTCATCAGTTCATTTTCTGTAACCGCTTAATCCTAATTAGGGTCGCGGGGAGGCTGGCGCCCATCCCAGCCAACTTCGGGCGAGGGCAGAGTACACCCTGGACAGCTCGCCAGACCATCGCAGGGCGGGTGTCCCAGTTTATATCCATCAATATAACAGTGTTGAATAGCCATTATTTCATTTATCCTTTTCTGATTTGATAAATAATTGGAAACATTCATCTGATCATTCATTCATTTTCTAACTTGCTTAAAACTAACCCTAATTAGAGTTGCAGGGAGGCCAGTGCTCATCTCAGCTGAATCTGGGACAGGCCATTTCAGGGCCAACACACATACAACGATTCACACTCACATTCATACCTCGGAGCAATTGGGAATAGCCAGTCAGCCTACATGTGCATGCTTTCTACATGTGCATGCTTTCTACATGTGCATGCTTTCGGACTGTGGGAGGAAACCGGAGTCGCTGAAGGAAACATGCGAAACATGACACCACTGTGTCGCTATAAATAAACAAATTCATTCATTCAGTTTCTGAACAACAATATTAAATAGGGTCACGGGGAGGCTGGCACCCTGGACACCTCGCCAGGTCATTGCAGGGCAAATAAACAAATAAAATAAATATACTGCTCCATCTCAAGCTATTTAATTAATCATTTTATAGCTGTTTATTTATTTAATGTTTTAATATTTTTCATGATCCAATCTTTTTCTTTTCGTTTCTGGGGTCACCACAGCGAATCATCTGCTTTCATCTTCCCAGAAGTCAGATTGATGATTCGCATATTCGATTCGCACAGATTTTTTTTGATGTCGGATGGCCTTCCTGACACACCCCTTTAGCGAGGGGCAGAAACACGCTGATAGCTATGCAGCTACTCGACAAAAGTCAGCAATGGTTCTTTTACATCAACCTCTCACAACAGACAGTGAAAGACATGGCTGGCCTTTGGTAACCCAGTTAGCTGCACTGGAGGGGGGGGCAGTGACGACCTTGTGGAGAGTGGGACTCGAACCCCCAACCTTACAATCAGCAATACAGCACTTTTTACCATGAGGCCACCACTGCCCTGTTTTTCACTACTGAATATGTTTCAACATTTACAGCAAAAAGTGTTATGATATATTACACTTATGTGCTGCATTTTAGTCTTTTATTGCAATTAAACACACACACGCACACACACACACACACACACACACACACACACACACACACACACACACACACACACACACACACACATTTTGTTTCATTCCATTTAACATCATCATAGCTCTTCTACTTGATCATTTCTGATTTGTCAGACAATTTTACAATTCAATGTTTGGATGCACAAATATAATGTATGCTGTGAAATTAATACTTTATATATCAAATACCCCCAGTGCAGCTAACTGGGTGATCAAAGGCCGCCTGTGTCTCTCACTGTCTATGGTGTGAGGCTCATGTAAAAGAACCATTGCTGACTTTCGTCAAGAGTGGCTGCATAGCCGTCAGCATGTTTCTGCCCTGTGATGGCCTGGCGAGCTGTCCAGGGTGTACTTTTCCCTTGCCCAGAGTTGACTGAGATGGATGCCGGCCTCCCCATGACCCTAATTAGGATAAGCAGTTCAGAAAATGAATGAATAAATATACCAAATAGTTTTCAATATAGGTTTTGAATATTATCCATCAACCCACTTGTGGCATGCTTTATTGCACTTCGAAAGCTGAGGTAAGGTCTGAACATATCTTTTAGTGATTAAAAACTTGATCATTTGTACAGGTGTTCCTGACTCTAAGGCTGATTCGGGATTTATCATTTTTAGGACTAATACTTCGAAGGACTAATACATAAATAGTTGTATTAATATTGGCTACCTAAGATATGAAAAATAAGTGACGTCATTCAATAAAAGGGGTCGGCAACCCAAAATGTTCAAAGAGCCATATTGGACTAAAAAATTAAAAACAAATCTGTCTGGAGCTGCAAAAAAAATAAAACCCTAAAACTATCAAAACGATAAAGTCGGCTACAAATACTGTACATAATGAGCATTCATGGTTAAATATTTATTTATCCTGCAGCGCATCCGGCAGAGAACGACACCTCCTGACTACTGTGTTGTACGATATTTTGTGCTTTAAGTTTAACTTCCATTAATATATTAATGTCTTGTGTTTTGTTGCATTGGTGAAATGATAGAAATTCAGACTTTAGATACCTGCACAACAGAGCTGTCTGTTCAATGTCAATCACATCACATGACTTATCACAGCGATTGAGTACAAATATTGTTTCTCCCTCCTGCTGATTAGTTGCAGATGATGTGTACACCTCTTTTTTTCTCTCCTTCATGCACATGTTAGTAATGCGATTGCTTGAAATGTGAATTCATGTTTTATTTTTGTGTTTTTAATTTAATTTATTTAAGCCCTGTGATGTCACTCAAATGCCCTGCATCTTCTCGAGCTTCTGGTAAGGAGCCTCAGCGGTTTATTTATTCATAAATATTATCACAGTGTTATCAGCATGTGCATATTTGTGTGAATGTAAACATAAAAATAATGTAAGAGGGTCACATGGTGTGACTCAGCTGTTTGAGTCTGTAATTTTCTATAGGGAATTAAGTTGCGCGCCCTTGTGATGGGTCAGGATGGAAAATTCCCGAACGGCAGGGAATCTATATTAAGGACCTGTTGCCGACTGGTTACAGTCTCTTATAGTCTCCTCCAGTCTCTTAGTCTCCTCCTGGCTCTTCGGGTGGATCACTGATCAACTCATCTCAGGTGAACTATGGAATGCGCATCACCCAAGTTTTGTTGTTCGGGACTTCATCGTCGAAGTCCCATCATCCACGTCCACACACAGCCCACGCAAGGATGGTCATCATTTATTTCTGTCTAACGCGGGATGGGAAGACTTTCCCTGCCCGCGCATGCGCCATCTCTAAATGTACTCTGCTGCAGGCTCTTGGTGACTATGGGACCCTTTGTTAATTTGTATATGGTTTAGGTCTAAAATGTAAGTTATGAATTTTGTCTTATCTTGTTCATATTATTAAATTGTACATAGTTTATGTTGTGGTCTGTCGTGCTTTGCTGGTTTCACGGGGCAATTTCAATCCTCTAAATTTTCCTATCCGTAACACACAGTACAAAATTAAAAAGTTTTTACTTAATCATTACTACATTTTACTGCATTATTACTGCATTAATGAGTAAGACTGGCTATAGTATGTGTTTAAGAAGCATATTTTAGTGCATGTAATATCATACATAGTGTTTTAGAACCGTGTGAATAACTCATGGATTTTGTTAGGATCCGTTGAATGTGGAAGAAGACGACTGGAGACTGGTTTTGAGTTGAATATGAGAAGCTTTATTGCGTCGTTTGCAAAGGACGGAGACCCAACAAACATGCATAAAAGACACGCTAGTTAAGCTTTGACCCCTCCCTCTCGAGAGGATACCTTTAAGGGCTTCAGAGCAGGTTCCTCCTTCCGGGTTTGTGACTGAGTCTTTGTTACGTTGTTATCTTAACAGGATGCGATAGATCTGGGCTCTCTCTCCAGGTGCGTCCCAGCCTCCACACACCCCCCATCTCCTGACCTCGAAGCAATCTGCAGCTGGACACTATCGAGCCTGTTGAAGGTCACGCTGACTGTGAAAGGCTCGGTGTATCACGGGTGCCCCAGCTGCACTTCTGTTTAAGTATGCACTTTTACAACCGACATAAAGAAGGCCCCCCCCCCCCCTTAAGCATTCCATTTGATTATTCTCAGCAAGCATTTAAGTATAGCAAAACACAGAAAAATAAAGCACCATTATACAGTTATATAAAACAGTATGTGCACCAGAGAACATGATAATGTGATACACTTTTACAATTTTCATGATCCCTGGGAAGGGCCAGACTTGAACCATCGCAAAAAATGGAGGCCTACTGTATGCTGGAGCTGAATTAATGTTGTTGATTTGCTGATTGGTGATGTTGCCTGCATTTTAATGGCCTTTTCCTTCACTGTCTTTGCGGAGAGAGGCATGTCTTTAATTTTCTGTATTATCTCTGTTTTGTTTTTGAAGTATGAAAATAGATGCTCTGATATTTTAAAGAATGAATCCTTCATAGGATCACCAACTGTGCACCATCTTCACACTTTATTATCTCTTGGGTTGCAAGAAAACTAGCAGACGTAGTGGAGATTGGAGATGCAATCCACTTCTTAAATCTATCTTTGCGCTCCTCTAATTTCTCCAGTAATACTGCAATCACACTTTTTCTCTCAATCCCAGCTGGATGATTGACTGAAAAGTTAGCATGCCTTCCCTGGAAATGTCTTTCCAAATTACTCTTTTTGTTATTCGACAGCATCTCATTACAAAGCAAACATGCATGAGAGCACTCTCTTTCTCTTTTTTCTTTGGGATCCATGACTCATGACCCCCCTCTCCCCTGTTTGTTCACAACAGCAACCTGCCTGGCAACGCATTGTGCTGAAACTTGTATCACAGGCTATAACACAAATCTTTATTGACAGAAATGTTGAACTGTAGGACTAATATTTTTTATACAAATTTTTAAAACCTTGGAAAATGTTCAGGATGTTTGTCAGGCTTGTCCTCCTACAGAAACCATATTTAAAAACAACAACAACAAAAAAACAAAACAAGAACAAAAAAAAAAGCTTTTTCCATTTTCATACATTTTTGAAAAAGCTCCAGGGAGCCGCGGGTTGCTGGCCCCTGTTCTATAAAGTCCCTGATTTACACACACATAAAAAATTGTTGTAGTGCAGAAATAAGCTAATCATATTTTTAATAATTTCTCCATTAATATGAAATCAGGTATCTACAATGCTTCTAAATTTAAAATTCAACAGTACCTGTTTACTAAGTAACTAATTTTTAGCCATAATTATGCAAATATGACAATGAAATGATTTCTCTGCATTTAATTCAAATTCCAAAGTGAGCACAGACACTTGGAGCAGTGGGCTGCCACACACACTGAGGGCAGCCAGAGAGCAGTTAGGAGTTTGGTGCCTTGGTGAGCAGTTAGGCCTTTTAGGTGGAGCAAGGGAAGGTGCTGCTCACTCCCCTACACTCAGGAACTGAACCAGCCACTTCTCTAACCATTAGGCTACAGCTGCTCATCAGAGCAGTGGCTGAACAGTTTAGCACATCTGCCTCACAGCAAGAAGGTACTGTGTTGGGGTTCAGAGCAAAATAAAGAAAGGGAATCCAGTTAAATAAAGGAGACAAAATATTTTACTTGGTTATTTATTTATTGAGAAAAATTATCCAATATTACATGTCTAAATGTATTCTTTTGCAGCAATAACCCTCAACTAAACATTCCTGGTCGCTGTTGATCAGTCCTACACATTGACTCCGCACAGAACAGTTTTACCTTTCTTTGTATGAACTGCTCACTTCAGGCACATCCACAACACCTTAACTGGATTCAGGTCAGGATGTGACTGGCTTATTCCAAAACATTGACTTCATTCTTCTTTATCCATTCGTTGGTAGAACAATTGATACAGGTTGGGTGAATTACTGTACACCAAACTTTCTCTCAATATTCGGTTCATGTACATATTTTTTGACATTTTCTTTTAATATTTCTTTTTTATAATTCAGAATTTATCGGTCTGCAAGGCCTGTCGAGCTGTCTATGGTGTACTCCACCCTAGCCCAGGTCATCTTCCAGTGTCGACTAAGATGGGCGCCAGCCTTCCTGTGAGCCTAATTAGGGTTAATTGGTTCATAAAATGAATGAATTAATAAATTCATCAGTCCATCAGTGATGGCAAACTATCCTGGCCTAGATGCAGCAAAACAGGCCCAAACCATGATACGACCACCAGCATGTTTCTCAGATGTCTCAGAAAGTTTCTATTCTGGAATTCACAATGTTTCTTTCTCCAAACAAACACTTCTTATTCAAACCAAACACTTCCATTTTGGTCTCATTCATCCTCAAGAAATTTTTTCAACAGCCTTCTGGTTTGTTCATGTGATCATTAACAAAGCGCAGTGGATTTCTCCTTGCAAACCTGCCATGCACACCATTGTTATTCAGTGTCCTCGTGATGGTGCGCTTATAAACATTACCATTAACCAAAGCGAGAGAGGTCTTCAACTGCCTAACCATTTCCAGTCTGATGAACATTGACAACCCTTTCCAAGGTCTTCAGAAATCTCTCTTCTTTGTGCCATGATACACGCCCACAAAGATGATTGTCATTCCAATGATTTAAAACAGCTGGCTCGAATTTCACCTTCAAATTACAAGCTAATCCTGGACGTTCACAAACCTTTGTCACACATAGATTTCTACAGTAATATTGGATCATTTTCGTTAATAAATAAATGATTGAGTAAAATATTTTTGTCTCATTTATTTATCCTGGTTCTCTTTGTCTACTTTTAAGACTTGTGTAAAAATTGCATTCCAAAAGCTCCAAACACCATCGTATATTAAAACTGTGCTGAGGTTTTTGTACGGTGCAGTTGTTTTTCCTGTCACTGTGGGCCTCAGAGCGCAGTAGTATAGTGCAGAGTCTGATACAGCAGCAGAGGAGATGATCAGATCCACTCGTTTCTTATTATCATCAACTTCAGGAGACAGGCGCGGTGAGGGAGAATCACTGGAATCTCCGTTTGGAAAGATGTAAAGAAGGAACTCGGGTTTGGATTTTGGATATTGTCTGTACCACTGCAGATTCTGTACACTGCCACTATATTCTTTGTAGCTGCAGGATAAAGTAACCTTTTCTCCTTCATCTCCAACTTTATGAGACAAAAGTGGCTCTATTGGATCTGCCATGGAGTCGCCTGTCATAGAAAACACAACAGAATATTTGGATCGTTAGACGATTCAGGCAAAGTTACAAAACTCAACCTCACATTCTGATGATTTCATCATCACAGACTCAGCAATATTTACTATTAATATATCTGTAATTAATAAACATTCAATGTTACTCACTTATTGAAATCCACAGGAACGTCAGTATAATAAAGACCATAATGAACACTGCTGGGAGATGAAAATATTCTGAGCTCTTTCTGTTCTCTATTATGAGAAGAACTGGTTCATGAAGCTCCTCCTCACAGCATCACATGACACCTACAATGTTGGAGAATCAGTAACGGGAGAAACGATGCAACATCTGTAAGAAAGTGAGACAGACACAAATTAAGGCCAAAATAATCAGTTTTCTGTGTCACCTTAAGATCATTCATTATGAAAAAAAATCAGTTTTTGTGCTTGAAAAAAATGAATCTGTATAACTTTCTACAGAGAACTCACAACGATGTCTCTGTGTCTGGTTTTGTAGCTTATCAATAGTGATCTCTTCAATCGCTGAAAGAAACAGGTGGAGCCAGCTGCTGATAAAACAGCTGTTGCTCTGGTAAACTGTAAAGTTTCATATTGGTATCTAAAGCTTTCTCTTACAAAGCCCCACAGTTTTGGAATAAGTTGAACTTTTTGCACTCGAGCCTAGTGGCGTATAAGCTTATCCCCAGTTTCCATAGCATGAAGTGACTCGGAGTTCAACTCCTCCTGGATGGGGCGCTAGTCCATCGCAGGTTACGTTCCTAGTATATTTTACTGGCACCCATTTATACTGCTGGGTGAACAGAGGCACACTTGTGGTTGAGACCTTGCCCAGGGGTCTTAGCACAGTGGGCATCTAACCGGGATTCGAACATACAACCTCCCGATCATGAGTACAGCACCCTAACCACTATGCCACCAGCCCCACTAGTTATGGAATAACCTTCTGGTTATTGTTTGAGATTCAGACTCAGTCTCTGTTTTTAAGACGAGGCTGAAAACTGACTTGTTTCGTTGTGTATTTTATTAATAGACTTTTATTAAGTAAAGCAGCAGATCTGGGGTCTCAGGCATCTCTCTCTCTCTCTCTCTCTCTCTCTCTCTCTCTCTCTCTCTCTCTCATGCACACTCTCTCTCTGGGTTTTTGCTGAGGTACAGATGCTTTTTCTGGGATGCCGGGATCCCCATGATCCTTCTGCTTTGTGAATCCTGTGATCTGTACTGATGTACTAATTCTGGCTGGACTTCTCATCTTGGAATCCCCTCCCGCCTGCTGATGAAGCTCTAAATGGCCCCAGATGTGCACTAACAGATTGTGAAGCTGAAGTTTAACTGCTGTTGGTATAAACTCTTCTCCAACACTGATTTAGGACTGCAGTTGTGGTAAAACCAACCAGACTGCATTTTGTATTGTAAAGACGTTTCTTATATATGGTTTGTATCTTTATGGTTTCACCCAAATGAGGATGAGTTTTTCTCTTGGACCTCGTTCCTTTCAATTTTTCCTCCTCATGTTAACTGAGGGAGTTTTTCCTTGCCACCGTTGCTGAGGGCGAAGCTCATTAGAGATGAGTAGGGGTTGTAGAAATTGTTTAAATTCTTTTGTACCTTGTAAACTCTTACTTTTACTGTGTAAAGCTGCTTTGCGACAATGTCAATTGTAAAAATGCTGTAGAAATGAAACTGAAACAAACTGAACTGAATAATCACTCCGTTTGAGTTGGGACATGGTTCAGGCAAATGCTGGAGCAACCCAACAGAGGGAGAGGGGAAAAAAAATCAATATATAAAATATAATACTCTAAAAGCCGGGGCAGGACTGGACCAATCGCAGGGTGCTGGATTACTGATCCCATGGTCAGGGGCTATCAAAGACCGGCCTTGTCTCTCACTGTCTGTGGTGAGAGGCTGTAATAGAACCATTGCTGACTTTCGTTAAGAGTAGCTGCATGGCCGTCAGTGTGTTAGTGCCTTGCGATGGCCTGGTGATCTGTTTAGGGTGTACTTTGCCCTCACCCAGAGTTGGCTGAGATGGGCACCATCCTCCCCGTGACCCGAATTAGGATTAAGCGGTTCAAGGAATGAATAACTATAAAAGTACACAATGATGAAAAATTAACCAAATATTTGGTTACTTCAGCCAGAAAATATGAACTATTGGCCTGTTTGCTGGAAAAAGAAACCCAAAGGCTATATTAATCTCTCGAGGCACAGTATAGTCCACAATCAAAACATGGTCAGTCAGTGAGGCTATCAAGAGGCCTATGGCAACTCACATCTGTAATCTGTTGCAATTTATTTGTTTATTGATTTATTTATTTTACTTAAAAGGTGGTAATTTTTTATTCCTGACAAGCATATTACACATGCATGAAAGTATGACTTGTTGGAGGTGGTAATATCTGTGGAATTACTTGAAAACTGCAGCAAACCAACAGTCGGGATAGACTTTAACTGAGCTCTTGAACAGGTCTGTAAAGAAGAGCAGGCAATGCCTCAAGTTGTGGCATAGGTTGAGGTGTAATCCCAACAGACTCAGGGGTCGAATCAACGTTCAGGTGGTTCCTCCGAGCCTGGTGATCCTTTGTTGCTTTCCTTGGATACAGCTGGGAAAATATTTTTGTTGCGTATGATTATTTCAGATTTCTTAGCAGGAAGATGTGAATACTTTGAAGGGTGTAGTGTTGCATTTCCACTGTATGTTACCTTTTACTGACATGTAATACAATAGGCCCTCAACACTCGCAGGGGTTCGGTTCCGAGCCCTCCCGCGAATCGAGATAATCCGCGAGTTCTGTACCCGGAAGTAAAGCCCCATGCATTACGTCACATGTGCGAATGAACAGCTTTAAGTAAAATACTGTGTATCTATTACATGCGCTAAAATATGCTTCTTAAACACATTCTATAGACAGTCTTACTCATTAATACAGTATTAATGTATTAAAATATAGTCATGATTAAGAAAAACTTTTTAATTTTTACTGTTATTTTTATTGATGATAAAATATAAACATTATGCAGCATATACTGTTGTAAAGCACTCATTTTAAAGTCTTTTTCAATTATTATTCCAGTACAGTACCTCAGTTAATTCTGAGAATGTTTGTGTGTGAGATTTTATGTTCTGTTACATGTTTAACAAACGATACCAAAAGGATAAACTTTATTACGCTTCATGTCCTTTTACATTGAACTTGGAGTGACGTCTCCAAGATGGCGCTGCCTAGAGGGCAACGTGGCGGAGTTCTCAGAGTCAAATTGTTTCTTTGTTCGTTTTAATTTGTTTTATTTGTTTGTCCATGTTTTGCACTATGCTCGTCTATGACCGGTCGACCCTACTACAGCTATGATCAGCTTCAGCTTCGGGCAACTAAGCACGCAACAACTTCTATCTTCTCTCTATTCTATGCTATGGGAGCTCCATGCTAGCGGTTAGCTAGAGGTTACTGGCTAAGCCCAGGCGGAGCTCTCAGAGGCTTGGTTCGTACTTCCGGCCATACTACTTGAAAATGTTCAGCCTATGCGAAACAAGATGGATGAGCTTCATGCTCAGATTGCAGCGCAGAGGGATCTACAGGACTGTGTGAAACATGGCTCGAGGAGAGTACACCTGATAAGGCGATTATACCAGCCGGCTACACGGCCTTCATCCCCTGCTATCCCAAGCGACGGAGTCGTCGTTTGGCCCCTTCCCGCCTGGGCTTCTTGTCCGCTGGGGTGCGGCTCGCACTGAGCTGCCTACCATAGCATATTAGCTCTGCTAGCTGCATCCCGGCTAACAAGCCCAGTTGAGCATGCTTAGTTATACACGCCCGAAGATACTCCAATCTTATAGCTGTATAGTGCAAAACATGAACAAACAAAACAACAAATAAAATTAACAAATTAAAACGAACCATAGCATGTTAGCTCTGCCAATAGCACGTTAGCTCTGCTAATAGTATGTTAGCTCCGCTAATAGCATGTTAGCTCTGCTTAGTTATACATTCCTGAAGATACTCCGATCTTATAGCTGTAGCAGTCATAGACGGGCATAGTGCAAAACATGAACAAACAAAATAACAAATAAAACAAATTAAAATGAACAATGAAACAATTTGACTCTGAGAACTTCGCGACTTCGCCCTCAGGGCAGCGCCATCTTGGAGACGTCACCCCAACTTCAATGTAAAAAGACATGAAGAGTACTGTAATTGATTATCTTACTAACCGTCCACAGTACGTGCGGCTGCGCAGCTGTAAGTCAAAGGTGGCAGTCTGCAGCACGGGGGCACTGCAGGGCACCTTCCTCTCACCCTTCCTTTTCAACATTTATACCTCGGACTTCATCTGTAGCACAGACAGCTGCCACCTCCAGAAGTTCTCGGACGACTCCGTTATCGTGGGCCGTGTGTCAGAGGGGAACGAGCAGGAGTACCGGTCGGTCATTGTTGACTTCGTGAACTGGTGTGAGCGCAACCACCTGTGCTTGAACACTAGGAAGATGAAGGAGATGGTGGTCGACTTCAGAAGAAGCACTCTAACACACACACACTTACTAGTGAACGTCCAGGGACAGGACATTGAGACAGTGGACAATTTCAAATACCTGGGTGTTCACCTTGACAATAAACTGGACTGGTCCCACAACACCAACGCCCTGTACAAGAAGGGCCAGAGTCGCCTCCACCTTCTGAGGAGACTTAGGTCCTTCGGAGTATGCAGACCTCTGCTCAGGACATTTTATGACTCTGTGGTAGCCTCTGCAATCCTCTACGCTGCCATCTGCTGGGCCCCGGGCAGCACAGAGCGGGACAGAAAGAGACTGAACAAGCTGGTCAGGAGGGCCAGCTCTGTCCTCGGCTGCCCACTGGACTCTGTGGAGGAGGTGAGTGAGAGGAGGATGGTAGCAAAGCTCACATCCATCCTGTTCAACAGCTCTCACCCACTGCACCAGACTGTAGAGAAGCTGAGTATCTCCCTCAGTGAGCGACTGAGACATCCTCAGTGCAGGAAGGAGCGCTACCGCAGGTCGTTCATTCCCACCGCTGTCAGACTGTACAACGCCACTTTGTAACTGTCTGTGAAAATACCGGTTATGTGCAATAAAAACCCCGTGCACTTTAATCAACCACATCTACCCCACTGACTGTGAACCATATCAACCCATCTACTCTGCACTCAGATACATTACACTTTAATATAGGCCAGTCTACAAAGTCGTTCCCTTCTTTTCTTTTATTGTATATTACTTTATACTATTTATGTATCTATTTATTTATTTACTTATATAATATATATGTATGTGTGTATGTTTGTACTTGTATCTATTTTTGCACCTCCTACTGATGGTACCTCAAGAGCCTGTAACAGTGAATTTCTCCATTGTGAGATTAATAAAGCTGTATCTTATCTTATCTTAATAAAGTTCATCCTTTTGGTATCGTTTGTTAAACATACTACAGAACATAAAATCTCACGCATAAACATGAACTTAGGTACTGTACTAGAATAATAATTGAAAAAAGATTTTCATACAACAGTTCAGAGAAAGGAGAAAGCCTTATTTCTTCAGAAGAGACATCCAGTGTTTTCTATCGCTTAGAGGAGAGCAGTGTTTGAGTGGTATCATAGAGCTTAACTGTAATTAAAACGTAATTGACAACTTGTGCGCGAATGAGTAAAAAGGGGCGGGGCATCAGCTCAACCAATCAGCAGAAAGGAGGACAGCCATTGGCTGAATTTGAATCACGTGCCCGTTGCTGGGCACACTGCGTGTACTCAAACCAGAGCAAAACCGCGAATAGTCAAGGGCCTACTGTACTTTAAAATGTAAACTTTTTATAACTAGTAATTTATTGTATTTAAAAGTGTTTTGTATTTAAAGCTTCTTCTATGGTTTGCATCATTTTCAGAGAGGGAAGACTAGCAGAGCTCCTTCCTGTTATTGTGAACCACGTGCATATTTTTAAATGTTATCAACTAATCTCCCTTCAGTAGAAAACATAAACAAACAAACAAAACACTGTGCTGAGGTTTTTGTACGGTGCAGTTGGGTTTCCTGTCACTGTGGGCTCCAGAGCGCAGTAGTATAGTGCAGAGTCTGATAGAGCAGCAGAGGAGATGATCAGATCCACTCGTTTGTTATTATCATCAATTTCAGCAGACAGACGCGGTGGCATTGGGTTACTTTTACTTCCAGTTGAATAAATGTAAAGAAGGAACTCAGGTTTGGATTGTGGATATTGTCTGTACCACTGCAGGTATTTATTGGTAGCAGTTGTTTTATAACTGCAGGACAGTTGAACGTCATCACCTTCATCTACAACTTTATGAGTAAAAAGTGGCTCTACTGAGTTTGCCGTGGTGTCACCTGTCAGGGAGAAGAGAATAAAAAAAAACAAAACAAACTGTGTTTACATGCAACTCAGAGTCACATAATTCAGATTCATATCATGACTTTGTTCACATTACACAACTTCACTAATTACTGCACTAATTTTAGCACTTAAAATATTTCAGATGTAACTCACCCAATGAAAGACACAGACACATGAATACAACAGTGAACATGATGAGCTGTTTTTGCAGAATAATAAAACTCTGACATCACTCTGTGTTCTATTATATCAACATCCAAAAGGTTGATGAAGCTCCACCCCACAGCATCACATGACTCTCATCAATGTTCCTGATAAGGATTAAGCTCCACCCCACCACATCACACTGACTTTCTGCAGCATCCTGGTATTACATTTATCCTCCATGAAAAAGCTTTGTGTTTAATATAAATATATATATATATTTATTTGACTGGACAAGGAAATGGATTTAATAAAGCAACAACCATTTTTAATTTGTAAATTTGTAAACTAGCGTGGCACGATGGCTTAGTGATTTGCACATGTGCATCACAACTCGTGCCTACATGGGTTTCATTACTCCGGGTCCCTTCCACAAATCAAATATAAACACATTAGAATAATTCCCTGTCCCAAGGTGTCCTAGATGTACGTGTGAGTTTGAATGGTTGTATCGGTGCTGGCTCTGTGATGGTCCGACAAGCTGTTTAGGTTGTACCCCAGCCTCCTTACGATCAAAGAGGGATTAGGATGTTTGATATAGATCAAAATGTATTCGAAATTTATTTTTCAGATTTTCCAGTCTGTAAATGTCTCAGTATCCTCTCTGAAGAGATGGAGAAAGTCATTGGGGAGAGGGATGTCTGGACCTCATTGCTTAGGCTGCTGTCTCCGCGACCCATCCCGGACACTTTCGATTTGCATACATTTGTTTTCTAGCACAAAATGAAATGTTAAATAATAATAAAAACAGTGCAGTATGTGAATAAAGAAGGCAGCATGTTATGTATAAAGAGACGAGTTTTCAGAAAGAAATATAATGAAGCCTGCTGCAATTTACACACAAACAAAGAATTCAGTGTAACAGTCAACATTTCTAGGAGACCTGCGGCTGGTTCTGTAAGAAACCCGGTTGAAACTGTACTCGTAAAACTACACTGGACCTGATGCTGTTCTATTTTTAAACAAAAAGTCATCATCACACCTGATAATATTGAATTAGTTTCATTTATTACTGTTTACTGTTTTGTAGAATTTTTATTTCATCTCATTGTTCATTTGTTCATTTTCTGAGCTGCTTAATCCTGATTAGGTTGTGGGTAGGCTGGCGCCCCTCTCAGCCGACTCTGGACGTAGACGAGGGCAGAGTACACCCTGGACAGCTCGCAGGGCAGAAACATACCGATGGCTAGCCTACTCATGATGAAAGTCAGCAATGGTTCTTTTACAGCCTTTCACAACAGACACATGTCCGGTCTTTGATAACACAGTTATCTGAATTGGAGGCAGAGCAGTGACAACTCATTGATAGTGGAGCTTGAACCTCAACCTTGGAATCAGTAATCCAGCACCTTTCCATTAGGTCACCATTTTTAACAGTACATATCAAACATAAACAGAAAAAAAGCATTAAAATATTAACAGACTCTTTAATGGGAACAGTGTTGTTGATCACTCGTTTTTTTGCCAGTGCATTGATCATCTTCTTTTTGTTTCAGCTGTTCCCTTCAGGGGTCGCCACAGTCAATCATCTGCCTCCATCTCCCCTATCCTCTGCATCTTCTTCTCTTTCACCAACTGCCTTCATGTCATCCTTCACCACATCCATGAATCGTCTCTTTGGTCTTCCTCTGGGCCTTCTGCCTGGTAGTTCCAGCCTCAGCATCCTACTACTACCAATATACTCACTATCCCTCCTCTGTACATGTCCAAACCATCTCAATCTCGCCTCTCTGACTTTGTCTCCAAGACCTCTTACATGTGCTGTCCCTCTGATATACTCATTTCTGATCCTATCCATCCTCGTTACTCCCAAACAGAACCTCAACATTTTCATCTCTGCTACCTCCAGCTCTGCCTCCTGTCTTTTCCCCAGGGCCACTGTCTCTAAAACCGTCTTGTACACTTTTCCCTTCATTCTTGTCGATACCCTCCTATCACACATCACACCGGACACTTTTCTCCAACCATTCCAACCTGCCTGCACACGCTTCTTCACCTCTTTTCCACACTCTCCATTGCTCTGGATTGTTGAGCCTAAGTACTTAAAATCCTCCACCTTCTTTATCTCTGCTCCCTGTAACATCACCGTTCCTCTTTGGTCCTTGTCGTTCACACACATGTATTCTGTGTGTGTGTGTGTATATATATATATATATATATATATATATATATATATATATATATATATATATATATATATATATATATATATATATATAATGTAATGTATTTCTTACAGTGTTATAATTTCACTCTACCATGAAGTATTGAATTTAAAAAAGTGAAATAAACAAAAGCCTGTACCCGGTGGCTGACGACAGAATAAATATAGCACCAGCCATCTCCCATGTGTCATGATGTTAAAATATGATACTTTCCATGTCAATTTAACTTCTTAACTGTTGTTTTATGTACAGATAACTAATTTCGGTGCAAGCAGTGTATTTGGAACCAAAGTGAGTGACAGAGAACAACTACATCACCTGAGTTTTGTGAATGTGTATGTGTGTGTGTGTGCAAAAGAGAGCGACAGAGAGAGAGAGAGAGAGAGAGAGAGAGAGAGAGAGAGAGAGAGAGAGAGAGGGAGAGAGAGAGAGAGAGAGAGAGTTAGTTAATCTTTAGTATAAAAACACTGTGCTGAGGTTTTTGTACGGTGCAGTTGGGTTTCCTGTCACTGTGGGCGCCAGAGCGCAGTAGTATAGTGCAGAGTCTGATAGAGCAGCAGAGGAGATGATCAGATCCACTTGTTTCTTATTATCATCAATTTGAGGAGAGAGGCGTAGTGGGATTTGGTTACTTTTACTTCCAGAGGAATGAATGTAAAGAAGGAACTCAGGTTTAGATTTTGGATATTGTCTGTACCACTGCAGGTAGTTTGATGAAACACTTGACTTGTAACTGCAGGACAGTTGAACATCATCACCTTCATCTACAACTCTATGAGTGAAAAGTGGCTCTACTGAGTCTGCTTTGGAGTCACCTGTGAGAGAAGAGATTTAAAAGAAAAATCCAAAAACTGCGTTTACAAGCAACTCAGAGGCACATAATTCAGATTCATCTAATGACTTTTATTTTTTTTAACATTACACAGGTTCACTAATTACTGCACTGATTTTAGCACTTAAAACAATCAGATGTAACTCACCCAATGAAAGACACAGACACATGAAGACAACAGTGAACATGATGAGCGGTGTTCGCCAAATGATAAAATTCTAACATTGCTCTGTGTTCTATTATATCAACATCCAAAAGGTTGATGAAGCTCCACCCTACAACATCACATGACTGTCATCAATGTTCCTGACAGATTCTTGACTTACTGCAGCATCCTGGCATTACATTTATCCTCCATGAGAAATGTTTTATAATTTTTATCTAAAAAATAAAAAAATAAAACGATGATCATTTGTAAATTTGTAAGCTATGTGGCAGCATAGCAGGATAGTGTTGTTCACCTCCAAGAAAGAAGGTCCTGGGTTTGAGTTCCAGGCGTTGGTGTTTCTGTCTGTCTGTGTGTGTGTGTGTGTGTGTGTGTGTGTGTGTGTGTGGTTGTAGGGTGTTGGCTTTGCAAGGGTCCGGTTAGCGGTTTATATTGCGTGAATGCTGGGATGGCCCAAAAGAAGGTGGAATAATACGATTTAAAAAAGTCAGTATTGTTTTGTTTACTGTTTTTAATTAATATTATTTGAATACTGTTAGTTTTTTTTTAAATATAATACTATAAAATTACACAATAATGACAATTTTTCTGATCTTGGGGAGCTTCATTCAAACATTTTAAACTATTGGCTTGTTTTCTAAAAGATTTAAAGGTTATATGGATCACTTGCTTCACAGTGAAGTCCATAATCAGGAAGTGGAAAGTGTGTTTATCATCAGGATTCTGAGCACGTCCGCTGTCAGGCTGCTCCTCCAACCTGTAGAAAGAGCAACTCCAAATCAGTTACATTTTCATCAGTTCCGAGTTTTTTGTGGTAAATTTGTGTAAGCAATGCCACAAATGCTTGAAATATGGCTTGTTTTATATATGAATATTCTATATGAATACAGTGGTACCTCACCTTACGAAATTAATCCGTTCCAGAGCTTTTTTCGTAACCTGCATTTTTCATAAGTTGAACCACATTTTACATGTAAAACGTGTGATTCGTTCCAAGGATCCCAATACTACCCCCTAAACTCTTTAAAAATTATAAAAGCATTCCTTTTAAGACCTCCTTCTGCTTCAATATCGTACTGATGGGAGATGGGTTTGGCCATATTCCTTTGTGATTTCACTCAAGCCTGTTTCTTCTCCTCACTCGCACCGGAAATCACACATGCATTTGTGTGTGTGTGTTCGTGCGCGTGTGTTGACCATGTCTTCTTAGTAGAGGTATAATCTTACAAATGTTTATGGAAGGTTAAAAGCCTGAGTCAAGAAATAAAGTATAAAACAACCATAACTCTGTCCTTTACACAAAAAGCATCATGGTGGATTCAGCTCCATAATAGGCAATGGGAGGTAGATGCGTCATTCCTCCTAGACAATGATGTCCAAGATGGCGTCCAAGATGGCATCAGGTCAAGATGGCGTCCCTATCCAAGATGGCGTCAGGTGGACTTGTCCAAGATGGCGCTTGAGTGAAGGCGACATGAAAGACAGCTCAGTTGTTAGCCAATGGGAGGCCAGCAGGGTGGGATGTTTGAACGTCATTGATGGGAGAGCAGCTCACACATTGTTTGAATGTTTAAATAGTGCATTTTAATGTTTGAATGGCACGTTTGAATTTTTAGGATGGCGCTTTCGTAACGTGAACTTGTTTCGTATCCGGAGACAAAAATTTTAGGAAAATGCTTTTCGTAACCTGAATTTTTCGTTTGGTGAGACTTTCGTAATGTGAGGTACCACTGTATTTTGAGTTATGTTTTGCTGAGCTGCAATACTCTGCAGTGTAAGCTGTTTCATATCTAGTAATTTAAAGTGTTTAAAAGTATTGCAAATAGAATACTCTAGTTTTTCAGTGAAAGGAAGCAAAGAAAATAAGAAGAGCAAAGCTTCTGCTTGTTGGCTTGAACCCTATTCAGATTGTTAAACATTATCCACTAATCTGCCTTCAGGAGAGAAAATGTTGAGGTTTTTGTGGGGTGTTTCCTGTCACTGTGGGTTTCAGAGCGCAGTAGTATAGTGCAGAATCTGATAAAACAGCAGAGGAGATGAGTGGATCCACCTGTTTATCATCATCAATATAAATGCAGAGACGCGGTGGGATTTGGTAACTTTGACTCCCTTCTGAATGAATGTAGAGAAGGAACTCAGGTTTGGATTTTGGATATTGTCTGTACCACTGCAGGTAGCTTGATGTAGCAGATGACTTGTAACTGCGGGACAGTTTAACATCATCACCTTCATCTAGAACTTTGAGTGTAAAGTGGCTGTACGGAGTCTGCCATGGACTCACCTGTCCGAGAGAAGATAATAATAATAATAAAATCATATGATGAATTTTCTTAACATTACACGGCTTCACTATCCAGTGCACCTCTTGAAAAAATTAAGTCAGATGTAACTCACCCAATGAAAGACAGACACATAAATACAAAAGTGAACATGATGTCTTTTGTTAGTGGAACGATGTCTTCTGATATCTTTCTGTATTGTATTATGTTAATAACTTAAAAAGGTTGACGAAGGTCCTCCCCACAGCATCACATGACTGTCATAAATGTTGCTGACAGATTCTCGACTGGCTGCAACATACAGGTATTTCATTTATCCTCTATGAGAAATCTTTCATAATATTGAATTATTATGAAAGTTAACATAAAAGTTGTATATTATTAAAATTATAATGAAGGGTTTTAATTTGCTTACCAAAGTATGAACGTTATAGGTAACATTACAGTGAGACAAGTGGGTGGAGCAAATGTGAGCAGTACCACACTAACAACTCATAAATGTGTTTAAATGTTTATTAACATTGGCCTGAAATTTTCATTTGCAATTTACACATACATCACATCCAAATGCATTAACAGTCTGTGGTTCAGTGGAAACTATATTTTTATTCTTCACATAAATAAATTATTCAAAAGTAGATGCAACTCATTTTGTTCATGAGTAGAACTTTTTTTTTGTAGTCACAGGAATTTAACCTATTCATTCAGTTATACTGGGCATTTGACCACTAAACACCATTAATCCCAAAACCAAATCACTGAACACCATCATTCCCAACACCCAGTCATCGAATACCAATTATTTCAATGAGTAAGATTACATATGGGTGGCACAATTTCAAAGTGGTCACCATGTCTCATTCACTGCAAGAAGGTCCTTGGTTCAAGTCCCAAGTGAGGGTGTTTCTGTGTATCAGATATTTTTATTCCATGCCCCTTAACCATTCTATAATACTAATAAAGGAGAAATCCGTGAGGTTTACTCTTACCATCAGGTAAATTTCATTGTTTGAAAACAACAGAGGTCAAGAGGACTTACTGGGGTTTTACATCTGCCCCCTTGTACGAATGAGCTCACAGACACCCATGATAGGTTGGTGATCACTGTGAGTGACAGCAAAGTTGGCGTATGCTGTCACTCCCTCCAGTGAGAGCTTGGCTAATTAGCTCTCATGGACTCATGGCCACAGACGGCTGTGACATTAGCCTGGATTCAAATTTGCGATCTATGGGTAGTGTTTTGAATCAAGCAAGGAGCTACAAGAAGTCCTTGCGGATGACTGGTGTGGGAGAATTTGGAAAGGTTCAAAACAAGCCATGCAGCTGCATTCTGTATCAGCTGCAGAGGTTGAGTAGTGCTCAAAGGTGGACGACCAGAAGTGATTTGCAGTTGTCTAACTTTAAGATGACAAGGGACTTAATAAGTATCAATGTGACTTGAGTGAAAAGTGCATGAATCCTTCTGATTTTAAAGAGAAAAATCAACATGATCATGAAAGATCAGCTATAAGAGAAGAGAAGGAAAGGCCATAGTGCATGGTGACTCGAAGGCTTTGTGCAGAAAAGGATAAATCAGAATTGTTTAGATCTTGATGTGGAATCAAGAAAAATAGATCTTGATGTGGGGCTATGCCAGCAATTCAATCTTCCTGGATTAAACTTCAGATGGTAAGCTCCCATCCAGCATGAGATACCTGACAGACATGAAGAGATCTGCACAGAAACATCAGTGTCTCCAGAAGGAAAGGACAAGACAAGGTAATAGTATATGTCATCTGCCTAGCAGTGGCACGAGAACTGATGTGAGAATATAACACTACCGAGTGAGTGACCCAGTATATAGGAAGAATAGAAGTGGACCAAGAACTGAGCCCTGAGTCTGTGCGGAGCAAATGTGGAGCCCCTTCATGTAGCCTGATATAAGTGACCTTCCAGGTAGGAAGCAATCCATCACAATGAGTCATGAATTCCAACACTTGAAGATGGACAATAAATCTTGTGGTTGACTGTATCAAAAGCTGCTACAGGTTCAAGGAGTATGAACACTTATAATGTCTTGGCTGATCATGCAGCATGTTGTTTCTCTTTGACACCCAAAATTACAGTCCCGATTAAATTTGATGCTTTGAAGCCAAATTGATTCGGGTCTAGGGGTTATTCGGCAAAAGATAGAAGGATATTTGGTTATAAATACTGCTTTTACAATTTTAGAAAGGAACGAGAGTAGCTGCTGATGTCTGGTGGATCCAAGATGGGTAGAAATCTGGCTCTTTTGAACACAGATGGTACATGACCAGATGATGTGGAGTTTTTAGTGATGGTGATGGGAAGGACAATAAGGTCTTTATAATATTTAGAAAGGGAGTGGATCCAGTGGACAGCTGGTAGGGTTGCATGAACAGATAACTTGCTGGATGTATTTATTTGTGAGATTGGAAGACTGCCAGCAAGGGGAGGTGGAATCTATGCTGTGCAGTATAGGAGTTGGGCAAAGTTTTCTGCAGTCAGGGAAGATGGGGCAAGAGGAGCAGTTGGAAAGATGAAAAAATGTGGAGGTACAGCGAGTGTAGTGCAGTGGATCATAGTGTAATGTAGTCTGTCAGCTTTGTGGTGTGGAAAATGGCAGACATTCCAGAGTGCAGGAGAGCTGATCACATCCTGCCATTAGTGTGATGTCACCCAAGGACTCCTAAGGCAGTCTACATGTAAATATTGCCCTCATGTGGACAACAGGAGGACTAACACGCCCTGGGAATGCCACATTATGTCCCCCTCTGTTTTTGTGTTACAGAAGAACTGTTTAATTGAGTGACAGAAATATAATTTATTTTTATTGTGACACATAACTGCGATGCTTCCCGACTTACGTTCATCCGTTTTACATTTTTTCAATTTTACGTTTTTTTTTTCCAAAAGAAAAGTCCAATTTTGAGTTTAGACGTACCTACGTAAGTATGCTGACGTAATAACGCAATGACGTAATGATGCTGTGTCCATTGTTTACAAACGACAGACTGAACATGCCTTCTTCCCAGTTCAGTTTTATATATATATATATATATATATATATATATATATATATATATATATATATATATATATATATATTGTTTTATATCAGAGAAGATTGTTTTATATAATATATCAGTTATATAGCGTGTTACCCTTGTGTTAAGAAGTCTCTGTGATCTTTGTGTTTACACTGTCTTGCGGACTTTTGTAACCCGAAGCAAATATGGTTGGTCAGAAGCGTACGCCTACTAGCATGGGTGCAAGTCTCATACACAGAGTTTAAAATAACTATCTGCTCGGATCGGTGCAATCTACCATGCATACTCAGTTAAGCAAAGAGAGTTGTAAAATGAATGAAGACCCGAATCCAGAAAAGAAAGAACTCTCCACTCTGCTGGTGATTCACATCAGTGCAGGCTGAGTTCTAAACGAGTTCACCGGCGCCCTTGTCACTTGAAAGACCGGAAGTCCATATAACCCACAGCAAGTACACTACTTTCACAAGTACACTACTTTTGGTTCTGAGCGCTTCACATATTGTAAGCGTTGATTGACTGTTTTAAGCTTCATGTAAAGTGACTCGGTATAAATAAGTGACTTATTTGAAATTAATGTTAATATTATTTGATATATTTGATATTATTTTACAGTGTTATGTTTATAATAATTGATTTAGGGGTGTTTTATGAGATACGGTAATGGTATTTATGGATGTATAGTACAGTATGAGCGTCATGCGTTATACATCACCGTCACAACTTATGTTCACTTTAAACTTACGTTCGGCCGTCCAGAACCAATTAAAAACGTAAGTCGGGGAGCGTCACTAGTTGTAAATAGTTGTATTAAACAATGCTTGAGACATTTATTGTATTTTAGTGTCAACAATTATATATAATTTTGTTGTATCCTTAATTTGTACTTCTTTTGAATGTTCGATTTAAATTTGCATTTTAAGTTATAAAAATGGTTAGGAGGGATGTGTGTTATTTTAGCTGTAATGTTCTAATACAGTATGTCAAATAATAATTATAAAAAAGTATCTGTAAGGTCACAGAGGTTGAGCTGAAAAAAAAGAGTGACACCAAACCATCTAAAATTAACAGTTTTAATTTACCAAAATTTATCAAAACCAGCCAATTTTAACCTTGACCCTTGACAAGAAGACACAACTACACAAGCCACAGGCTAAATTACACCAGCTGTCTTCTCACAAGCTACCAGGTTGTCCTGTCAATCTTGGTCATTTTGTAATTAGTTTTGATGGAATCTTTCTACCTCTGTTTTGCTCGCACTGCAATAAGTCTTGGTGTCGGATTGAATATGCAAATTCACACACTGTTCACTGTGGTGATATTCAGAGTTTTAATTTCTTCACTAAAAAAAAATCACTAAAATTAATGAAAGCACTGCTGAGTCATCAATGGATAGATATTTCCCTTTTATTGGGGATGGGGATCAAGGATGATGATTGTTTTATGAGAGAGAGAGAGAGAGAGAGAGAGAGAGAGAGAGAGAGAGAGAGAGAATTACATTGTTTTCACTATAAAAACACTGTGCTGAGGATATTGTACGGTGCAGTTGGGTTTCCTGTCACTGTGGGCTCCAGAGCGCAGTAGTATAGTGCAGAGTCTGATAGAGCAGCAGAGGAGATGATCAGATCCACTCGTTTCTGATTACCATCAACTTCAGGAGACAGACGTGGTGGGATTGGGTTACTTTTACTTCCAGAGGAATGAATGTAAAGAAGGAACTCCGGTTTGGATTGTGGATATTGTCTGTACCACTGCAGGTAGCTTGATGTAGATGTTGTTTTATAACTGCAGGACAGTTTAACATCATCACCTTCATCTAGAACTTTCTGAGTGAAAAGTGGCTCTATGGAGTCTGCCTTGGAGTCACCTGTCCGAGAGAAGAGAACAAACTTCTAAACTTTGTTACATATCGAGTCACACAGATCCGATTCATATCGATTCTCTTATAGCATTACACAAATTAATGGACTACTGTACTAATTTACCACTTCAACAGGAAAGTTGCTTGCAACTCACCTAAAGAAAGAAACATACACATTAATACAAGAGTGAACATGATGAATGTTTGCCAAATGATACAATTCTAACATTTCTCTGTATTTCAGTGCTCAAGGTTGATGAAACTCCACCCCCACAGCATCTCATGACTCTGTTGCTGACAGACTCGAGGCTTCCTGCAGCATCCTGGTATTATATTTATGCTCTATGACTAATCTTTTATAAGAGTGAACTAGAAAAACATGTACCCGATAACACAATGATTTAATTTAGAAATTCATTCACAAATAATAAAGATTTTAATTTGTATCATGGTGTGAAACTCACTGTAGGTAATGTCACAACATTGGAGTGAAACAACTGGGTGAGACAAATGTCAGTGACATTTATATAAACACACTAAAAACTCATAAATATGTAAACTTTTTAGCATCTGTCTGAAATTTTAAATCTCAATTTATAAAACCTTCAGCTACAAAAATGCAAAAGTACTTTGCGGTTCTACTGAAAATAATCATTTATTCTTTACAAAAAAGGAAATAATTGCATAGTGAATGTAACTCGTATTGTTCAGTAGTAGAATTTGTTTTTGTCTCCATTAGTGCAGTAACAAATTTAACCTGATCAGTTATACAATTAATTCAATTACGAAGGTTATCTAAAGGTGGCACAATTTGCAAAGTGGTCAGCAGGTCTGCTTCACTGTATAAAGGTCATCGGATCATGTCCCGGGCCTGTGTAGAGTTTGTTGCCCTGTGCTTGCATGGGCTTCCTTCAGGTACTCCGGTTCCCTCCCACAAACCAAAGACATTTGCATTGCGCGAAATCCCTGTTCTGAATTGCCTCTAGAAGTGGAAGTAAGTATAAATGTTTGAGTAGCTTTTGTGTATTGCAGCTGGATTTCCTTGCAGTGTGGGCACCAGAGTGCAGTAGTATAGTGCAGAATCTGACTAGGCAGCAGAGGAGATGGTTAGATCCAGCTGCTTTTTGTCATCATCAACATCAGGAGACAGACGCAATGGGACGGGATCACTTTTACCTCTGGTGGTGATAATGTAAAGAAGGAACTTGGGTTTGGATTTGGGGTACAGTATTTCCTATACCAGTTCAGGAAGTTTGTGGTAAAGCTGGATTTGTAGCTGTAGGACAGAGTAACATTTATCTCCTTCAGCTCCAGCTTTCTGAGCATACAAGGGACCAATTGAATCTGCCATGGAGTCACCTGCCATAAGGAAAGAAAGAAAACAATATCTTTGATTTTAGGACAAGGGACTTGAAAGTTACAGTTATAATCTGATTTTTTTCTAATCATCACACAGGCATTTAATTTCTGAATAGAATAATAATAATAATAATAATAATAATAATAATAATAATAATAATAATAATAGTAAGTGACAATCAGCCGTAACTTACCTAATGAAAGCCACAGACACGTTGAAGCACTCGTCAGACAATGTCCATGAGTTAGTGCCTTGGAGTCAGTTTGTAGTAGAAATGCAGCTCTTGGTGTGGGTGACTAGACCAATCCCTGATTTGCATACATGTATGCAGTTCAGGCATATGAACTGTGCATCTCCTGGAGCCTGTGTTACACTGGCTTTCCTTCTGGTCTTTTTGGCCTCAGCAACAGTAGCAAGTGATATTTCACCTCTGGCGAAACGAGTCTCGTCCTTCCAAGATGTCCTGTTCCTAGCCAGTGTCTCCCAGGTGTTGGTATTTATTCCTGTGACTTTATGTCTCTTTTGCAGGCATTTTAGAAACGAAGTTTGGAGTGTCCTACTGGCATGCCTAGGCGTGTAATCAGGGTCTGCTGGAAACATTTGGCGGAGTCCCCTGTCCAAGAGGCCTTTAACTCCCACCATCGGAAGAGATACAACCACGTCCTGGAGGAGGCAGGTGACATGGAATCCGAATGGGCCATGTTTCGTGCCTCCATTGCTCAGGCGGCAGCCCATAGCTGTGGCCGGAAGGTCATTGGTGCTTGTCATGGCGGTAACCCTCGAACCTGGTGGTGGACACCTGTGGTGAAGGGGGCCGTCCAGCTAAAGAAGGATACTTATCAGGTCTTATTAGCCTGTGGGACTCCCGAGAGAGTGAACAGGTACAGGCAGGCCAAACGTGCTGCAGCCAAGGCTGTCGCAGATGCAAAATCTCTGGTGTGGGAGGAGTTCAGTGAGAGCCTGGAGAGTGATTATCAGTTGACTTAAAAAGGTTCTGGACCACTATCTGGACCACCTCAGGAGGCTGAAGCAGTTCTCCACAAACACTGTTTACGCTGGAGGTGGTGAGCTGACTACCTCGACTGGGGATGTCGTCAAGAGGTGGAGGGAATACTTTGAGGACCTCCTCAATCCCACCAACATGCCCTCCATGGAGGAGGAAGACCCTGGGGGTTTGGGTGGGGGTCTGCCCATCACTGGAGTGGAGCTTGCTAAAGTTGTCAAAAAGCTCCTTGGTGGTCGAGCTCCGGCGTTGGACGAGATCCGCCCAGAATATTTCAGAGCTCTGGATGCTGTAGGACTGTTTTGGTTGACACGTCTCTACAACATGGTGTGGTTATCGGGGGCTGTACCTCTGGATTGGCAAACCGGGTGGTGATCCTGATTTTTAAGAAGGGGGACTGGATGGGTGTGTTAGAATTATCGGGGAATTACATTCCTCAGCCTACCCGGGAAAGTCTATGCAGGGGTACTGGTGAGGAGGATTCGACTGATAGTCGAACCTCGGATTCAGGAGGAACAATGTGGTTTTCATCTTGGCCGTAGCACTCTTGACCAACTCTATACGCTCCACAGAATTTTGGAAGGGGCATGGGAGTTTGCCCAATCTGTCTACATGTCTTTTGTGGATTTGGAGAAGGCTTTCGGCCGTGTCCCTCGAACAATCTTGTGGGACGTGCTCTGGGAGTACAGCATTCCAGACCTGTTGCTATGGGCCATTCGATTGCTATATCACTGGAGCCAAACGGAGTTTGGTCCGTTTGGTAACAACTGGTGAAATCATTTTCAGTGGAAGTTGGAGTCCACTAAGGCTGTCCTTTGTCACCGATTTGTTCATAATTTTTATGGACAGAATTTCTGGGCGCAGTCAAGTTGTTGAGGGGTTCTAGTTTGGTGGCCATCGGATCTCGTCTGTGCTTTTTGTGTATGATGTTCTCCTATTGGCTTCATCAAGTCAGGACCTCCAGCTCTCATTGGAGCGATTTGCAGCTGAGTGCAAAGCAGCTGGGATGAAGATCAGTACTTCCAAGTCCGAGGCCATGGTTATCAGTAGGACAAGGGTGGAATGCACGCTCCGGGTAGGGAATGAGGTCCTTCCCCAAGTGGAGGAGTTTAAGTATCTTGGGGTCTTGTTCACAAGTGAAGGAAGGATGGAGTGGGAGATCGACAGATGGATCGCTGAAGCCTCTGCTGTTAAACGGAGCCTGTACCGGTCCGTCATGGTGAGCTGAGCTGCAAGGCGAAGCTCTCAATTTACCAGTCGATCTACATTCCAACCCTCACCTACGGTCACGAGCTTTTGGTAGTGACCGAAAGAACAAGATTGCAGATACAAGTGGTTGAAATGAGCTTCCTTCGCCCAGTGGCGAGGTTCTCCCTTAGAGATAAAGTCTGAAGGTTTACCATCCGGGAACAACTCGGAGTAGATCTACTGCTCCTTCGCATTGAGAGGGGCCAGTTGAGGTGGCTCTGGCATCTGGTCAGAATGCCTCCCGGACACCTCCCTGGTGTGGTGTTTTGAGCATGTCCAAATGGGAAGAGACCCTGGGGTCGATCGAGAACTTGGCTTGTCTGGGACCACCTCGGTGTCCCCCCAGAAGAGTTGTAGGAAGTGACTAGGGAGAGGGACGTCTGGACCCAACCCTGGTCTTAGCGGAAGATGAATGAATGAAATATATATATCTATATATCTATCTATATCTATCTATCTATCTATCTCTCTCTCTCTCTCTCTCTCTCTTTCTCTCTCTCTCTCTCTCTCTCTATATATATATATATATATATATATATATATATATATATATATATATATAATGAACAAAATAATGCAGCCATGAGGTGGGGGGGGGGTGGGCACTAACCAGTGTCTCTCCCCCTCATGCCGGTCCCAAGCCCGGAGAAATGCAGAGAGTTGTGTCAGGAAGGGCATCTGACGTAAAACCAATGCCAAACATCTATGATGCAAATCAGAAGTATTACCCCCATACCGGATCGTTCGAGGCCCGGGTTAACAACGACCGCCATCAGTGCTGTCAATCAACAGGGTGCTGATGGAAATTGGACTACTGTTGGTCGAAGACGTCGGAGAAGGAGAGGTGGGAGCCGTGTCCGGAGGCAGAGAGAGAAGAGGAAAGGCATGAGTCTAGGACTGAGAGTGGGGACTTTGAATGTTGGAACTATGCAAAGAAAAGGTAGAGAGCTGGCTGACATGATGCAGAGGAGGAAGGTGGACATACTGTGTGTCAGTATCAGGAGAGCAGGTGGAAAGGTAGCAAAGCTAAAAGCTTAGGAGCAGTGTTTAAGCTATTTTATCACGGTGTGGATGGGAAGAGAAATGGAGTAGGAGTCATCTTGAAGGAGGAGTTTGTCAAGAATGTTCTAAAAGTGAAAAGAGTGTCAGACAGAGTGATGAGTCTCAAGTTAGAAATTGAAGGTGTAATGCTCAATGTTGTTAGTGCTTATGCCCCACAGGCAGGATGTGAGCTAGAAGAGAAGGAGAGATTTTGGAGTGACTTAGATGAAGTGATGCAGAGTACCGCCAGAGGTGAAAGAGTGGTCATTGGTGCAGACTTCAATGGACATGTTGGTGCAGGCAACAGAGGGGACGAGGAAGTGATGGGCAGGTTTGGTATCCAGGACAGGAACACAGAAGGACAGATGTTGATAGATTTTGCAAAAAGGATGGAAATGGCTGTGGTGAATACTTTCTTCCAGAAGAAACAGGAGCATAGGGTGACTTATAAAAGCGGAGGTAGGAGCAAACAGGTAGACTACATCTTGTGTAGGCGATGTAATTTGAAGGAAGTCAGTGACTGCAAAGTAGTAGTGGGTGAGAGTGTTGCCAAACAGCATAGGATGGTGGTGTGCATGATGACTCTGATGGTGAGAAAGGTGAAAAAGGCAAAGGCAGAGCAGAAGACAAAGTGGTGGAAGCTGAAAAAGGAAGAGTGTCGTGTTGTCTTCAAGGAGGAGTTGAAATAGGCTTTGGGTGGCCAGGAAGTGCTTCCAAATGACTGGACAACCACAGCAAATGTGATCAGGGACACAGGTAGGAGAGTGCTTGGTGTGTCCTCTGGAAGAAAAGTAGATAAGGAGAGTTGGTGGTGGAATGAGGAAGTGCAGGAGTGTGTACAAAGGAAGAGGTTAGCTAAAAATAAGTGGGACATTGAGAGGACCGAAGAGAGTAAACAGGAGTACAGGGAGACACATCGTAAGGCGAAAGTAGCAGTGACTTAGGCCAAACAGAGGGCGTATGATGACTTGTATGATAGGTTGGATAGTAAAGAGGGAGAAAATGATCTATACAGGTTGGCACAGCAGAGAAATAGAGATGGGAAGGACGTGCAGCAAGTTAGATTGATCAAGGACAGAGAGGGAAATATATTGACTGATGACAGAAGTGTGCTGGGAAGATGGAAAGAGTACTTTGGAGAGCTGATAAATGAGGAAAATGAGAGAGAAAAAAGAGTAGAAGAGGTGACCATTGAGGAGCAGGATGTAGCAAAGATCAGTAAGGGTGAAGTGAGAAGGGCATTGAAGAGGATGAAGAATGGAAAGGCAGTTGGTCCTGATGATATACCTGTGGAGGTATGGAAGTGTCTAGGAGAGGTAGCAGTAGATTTTCTGACAAGAACATTTAACAAGGTACTAGAGAGTGAGCAGATGCCGGAGGAGTGGAGGAGAAGTGTGCTGGTGCCCATTTTTAAGAACAAGGGAGACATGCAGAGTTGCAGCAACTACAGAGGGATAAAGTTGATGAGCCATACGATGAAGTTATGGGAAAGAATAGTGGAAGCTAGACTAAGGGCAGAGGTCAGCATTTGTGAACAACAGTTTGGTTTCATGCCAAGAAAGAGCACCACAGATGCAATGTTTGCTTTGAGGATGTTAATAGAGAAGTACAGAGAAGGTCAGAGGGAGCTACATTGTGCCTTTGTGGATCTGGAAAAAGCATATGACAGGGTGCCAAGAGAAGAACTGTGGTATTGCATGAGGAAGTCTGGAGTGGCAGAGAAGTGTGTTAGAGTGGTGCAGGACATGTATGAGAGCTGTTCGACAGTGGTGAGGTGTGCTGTTGGTGTGACCGACGAATTCAAGGTGGAGGTGGGACTGCATCAAGGGTCAGCTCTGAGCCCCTTCTTGTTTGCTATGGTGATGGACAGGCTGACAGACGAGGTGAGACAAGAATCTCCATGGACTATAATGTTTGCAGATGACATTGTGATCTGTAGTGAGAGCAGAGAACAAGTGCAGGAAAATCTAGAGAGGTGGAGGTATGCCCTGGAAAGGAGAGGAATGAAGGTTAGCCTCAGAAAATCAGAATACATGTGTGTGAATTAGAAGGACCCAGGAGGAACGGTGATGTTACAGGGAGCAGAGATAACGAAGGTGGAGGATTTTAAGTGCTTAGGCTCAACAATCCAGAGCAATGGAGAGTGTGGAAAAGAGGTGAAGAAGCGCGTGCAGGCAGGCTGGAATGGTTGGAGAAAAGTGTCCGGTGTGATGTGCGATAGGAGAGTGTAAGCAAGAATGAAGGGAAAAGTGTACAAGACGGTGGTGAGGCCAGCGATGTTGTATGGCTTAGAAACAGTGGCACTGAGGAAAAGGCAGGAGGCAGAGCTGGAGGTCGCGGAGATGAAAATGTTGAGATTCTCTCTGGGAGTAACGAGGATGGATAGGATCAGAAATGAGTATATCAGAGGGACAGCCCACGTAAGATGTTTTGGAGACAAAGTCAGAGAGGCTAGATTGAGATGGTTTGGACATGTACAGAGGAGGGATAGTGAGTATATTGGCAGTAGGATGCTGAGGTTGGAACTACCAGGCAGAAGGCCTCGAGGAAGACCAAAGAAGAGATTTATGGATGTGGTGAAGGAAGACATGAAGGTCGTTAGAGTCAGAAAAGAAGATGTGGAGGACAGGGTGAGGTGGAGGCGGATGATTTGCTGTGGCGACCCCTGAAGGGAGCAGCCGAAAGTAAAAGAAGAAGATATAATGAACAAAATCAAATGAAGTTTGACAAATAAAATTATGTAAGGAGGGATGTATGTTTACTTCTGATCTGTCTCTGTATGCACACACACACACACACACACACACACACACACACAAACACACAGAGAGCGAGAGAGATGCAAAGTAAACTTTGTTCCTTTTGTTGTTTTTTAAGTTTTCTGTTGTATGTTGCCCTCTGGTGGACTGAAAGACAATTTTTACCTCAGGATCAGAATACTCTGTACAGTCCTGAATCTCTTTCAATTTAATTTGAGAGAAGCTGTTTACAAACAAGTAAATTATGAAAAAGTTATATATGATTTCATAATGTATCAGAATTACCAACCATATCATACGAAGTCATGATATCTTTTCCTTTTGAACTTTTATACATAAATAATCCTAAATAAAACTGTAATAAAAGAAAAAACAATTAAAAAAAGCAAATCTTTCAGTTTAAAATGCATGTAAATTACTGAACATCAGCAGATAAACTCCTTTTAGCTCCTTCAAACACAGCAGGAGGAGTAAAACTGTCAGTTTTTGTACAGTACAGTCGGGTTTCCTGTCACTGTGGGCCTCAGAGCGCAGTAGTATAGTGCAGAGTCTGATACAGCAGCAGAGGAGATGATCAGATCCACTCGTTTCTGCTTATCATCAACATCAGCAGCTAAACGTGGTGGAGAATCACCTTTAAATCCACTTGGATCAATGAAAAGAAGGAACTCCGGGTTCAGTTTCGGGTATTGCTTGTACCAGTACAGATAGTTTACTGAACCCTTGAAATTTTTGTAGCTGCAGGACAGAGTAACATTTTCGCCTTCATCTATAACCTCAGAGGTGGAGAGTGACTCAATCGAATCTGCCATGGAGTCTCCTGTCATAGAGAAGAAAACAAAAAATATTTTTAAAAATAAGACAAGCAAGCCTGTTACATAACACTGAGTAATATTCAGAAATTTCCTTCACATCGTACCGCTTGATTTAACCAGCTGTCCAAACCCAGCTAATAAATTAGTGTCTACTTTACTGCCTCTAATGTTACATCACAAACATACTGTATATCAACAAGCACCTGCTTCCCAAATTAATTCACCTACTAAACAACAACAAAAAAAACCCCAAACAAACAAAAAAACTGGTACTGGGTCAGACACAGCTGGATTTTTCAAGTCAGTTTTGACTCACCGAATGAAAAACACAAACACACGAATAAAGCAGTGAACATGATTCAGAGTTTTTAGCCAAATGAACAGACTCTGATGTCTTCTTGTACAAGATTATGTTCATATCTGAAAAGATTGACAAAGCTCCACCCCACAGCGTCACATGACTGTCCCCAACGCTGCTCACAAAGTTTTGACGTGCTGCAGCATCCTGGTATTATACTTATCCTCAAAATCATTGAGGAAGATTTTATATGACTCATATAGAAAAATAAATCATATTTAAACAAACTGTGATTAATTATTTTTCTAGAGGTTTGTTTGTTTAAAGCTATGCATGGTATATCCAAATAGCAAAAAAAAAAAAAAAAAAAAAAAAAACCCAAACAAATAAATCAAGAAGAATAAATAACAGCCACACAATAACAAGACCAATAACAGCCACAGACAGAGAAATATAACAGTGAACACGATGAAAGCTGTTGGATAGTTATTCTCCTCTAATCCTTTCTGTTTGTCTTGAATGTTAAAGCTTCACTAAGCTCCACCCACAGGAACATTATCGTTTCAACAGTGCACAAGGACCACTTTCTACCATAAGAGACAGGAGCATCTTCTTCTTTTCCTTTCGGATTTTCCCTTCAGGGGTCGCCACAGCGAATCATCTGCCTCCATCTCACCCTATCCTTTGCATCTTCTTCTCTGACACCAACGACCTTCATGTCCTCCTTCACCACATCCATGAATCGTCTCTTTGGTCTTCCTCTCGGCCTTTTGCCTGGTAGTTCCAGCCTCAGCATCCTATTACCAATATACTCACTATCCCTCCTCTGTACATGTCCAAACCATCTCAATCTAGCCTCTCTGACTTTGTCTCCAAAACGTCTTACATGTGCTGTCCCTCTGATGTACTCATTCCTAATCCTATCCATCCTCGTTACTCCCAAAGAGAACCTCAACAGTTTCATCTCTGCTACCTCCAGCTCTACCTCCTGTCTTTTCCCCAGGGCCACTGTTTCTAACCCATACAACATCGTTGGCCTCAACACCGTCTTGTACACTTTTCCTTTCATTCTTGCCGATACCCTCCTATCACACATCACACCGGACACTTTTCTCCAACCATTCCAACCTGCCTGTACACGCTTCTTGACCTCTTTTCCACACTCTCCATTGCTCTGGATTGTTGAGCCTAAGTACTTAAAATCCTCCACCTTCCTTATCTCTGCTCCCTGTAATCTCACCGTTCTTCTTTGGTCCTTGTCATTCATGCACATGTATTCTGTCTTACTGAGGCTAAACTTCATTCCCCTCCTTTCCAGGGCATACCTCCACCTCTCTAGATTTTCCTGCACTTGTTCTCTGCTCTCACTACAGATCACAATGTCATCTGCAAACATCATAGTCCATGGGGAATCTTGTCTAACCTCGTCTGTCAGCCTGTCCATCACTACAGCAAACAAGAAGGGGCTCAGAGCTGACCCTTGATGCAGTCCCACCTCCACCTTGAACTCTTGTGTCACACCGACAGCACACCTCACCACTGTCTTACATCTCTCATACATGTCCTGCACCACTCTAACATACTTCTCTGCCACTCCAGACTTCCTCATGCAATACCACAGTTCTTCTCTCGGCACCCTGTCATATGCTTTCTCCAGATCCACAAAGGCACAATGCAGCTTCCTCTGACCTTCTCTGTACTTCTCCATTAACATCCTCAAGGCAAACACTGCATCTGTGGTGCTCTTTCTTGGCATGAAACCAAACTGTTGTTCACAAATGCTGACTTCTGCCCTTAGTCTAGCTTCCACTATTCTTTCCCATAGCTTCATTGTATGGCTCATCAACTTTATCCCTCTGTAGCTGCCACAACTCTGTCCATCTCCCTTGTTCTTAAAAATGGGCACAAGCACACTTCTCCTCCATTCCTCTGGCATCTGCTCACTTTATATATATATATATATATATATATATATATATATATATATATATATATATAGTATATATTTTTTTGTTTTGTTTTTTTGTTAATTTAAATTTTTCTGTTCTAATATTATGACTCCATAATGTTGCACCTTTCTGAGCTAGTTTGCACCCCCTACTGAGGGTACTTTGAGAGCCTGTAACAGTCAATTTCTCCATTGTGAGATCAATAAAGCTGTATCTTATCTTATATTATCTTATCTTGGGTATATTAAAACCATGCTGAGGTTTTTCTACGGTGCAGTTGGGTTTCCTCTCACTGTGGGCCTCAGAGCGCAGTAGTATAGTGCAGAGTCTGATGGAGCAGCAGAGGAGATGATCAGATCCACTCGTTTCTTATTATCATCAACTCCAGGAGACAGGCGCGGTGAGGGAGAATCAGTCGAATCTCCAGTTGGAAGGATGTAAAGAAGGAACTCAGGTTTGGAATTTGGATATTGTCTGTACCACTCTAGATTATTTACAATAGAACTGAAGTCTTTGTCGCTGCAGGACAAAGTAACCTTTTCACCTTCATCTCCAACTTTATCAGATAAAAGTGGCTCTTTTGGATCTGCCATGGAGTCACCTGTCATAGAAAAGACAACAGAATATTTGGATCGTTAGACGATTCAGGCAAAGTTACAATACTCAACCTCACATTCTGATGATTTCATCATCACAGACTCAGCAATATTTACTATTAATATATCTGTAATTAATAAACATTCAATGTTACCCACTTAGTGAAATCCACAGTAACGTCAATATAATAAAGACCATAATGAACGGTGCTGGGAGATGAAAATATTCTGAGCTCTTTCTGTTTGCTATTATGAGAAGAACTGGTTCATGAAGCTCCTCCTCACAGCATCACATGGCATCTGTATTGTTGGAGAACCAGTAACAGGAGTAACAATTCAACTTCTCTAAGAAAGTGACACAAACACAAATGAAGGCCAAAATAATCCTTTTTTCATTTCACCTGAAGATAATTCATAAAAAAATGAAATACAATTAAATAAAATTGAAAAAAAAAAAATCAGAAATGACATTTTTGGGCTGAAGAAATAAATCCATATAACTTTCAACAGAGAGCACACAGAGATGTCTCTGCATCTGGTTTTGTAGCATTATCAATGGTGGTCTCTTCAATCATTGACAGAAAAAGGTTCTGGTAAAACAGCTGTTGCTCTTTTAAACTGTAATGTTTCTTCTGGTAGTATTGGTAGCTTTCTCTTACAAATCCCCACAGTTATGGAATAACCTTCCGGTTAATGTTCGAGATTCAGACTCAGTAATGTTAGAGTCCCTGCAACACTTAGCAATAATAAATTCTTCTATTTCCATTACAGTGTTATGAGTAAACCTCAAAAAATGTCTCAAAACCTCAACACAAGTCTCTCTCTCTCTCTCTCTGTGAAACATGCTGACGGCTTTGCAGCCTACTCTTTACGAAAGTCAGCAATGGTTCTTTTACATGCCTCTCACCATAGACAGTGAGAGACATGGCCCAGCTTTGATAACCCAGTTAGCCACACTGGGGGGGACAGTGACAACTCTGTGGGGGACTCGAACCCCCAACCTTAGGATCAGCGATCCTGCGCCCTATCCACTAGACCACCACTGAGCCTAAGTACTTAAAATCCTCCACCTTTTTTATCTCTGCTCCCTGTAGCCTCATTGTTCCTCTTATGTTCTTGTCGTTCACACCCATGTATTCTGATTTACTGAGGCTAACCGTCATTCCTCTCCTTTCCAGGGCAGACCTCCACCTTTCTAGATTTTCCTGCAGTTGCAAACAAGAAGGGGCTCAGAGCTGACCCTTGATGCAGTCCCATCTCTCCCTTGAACTCTTCTGTCACACCAACAGCACACCTCATCACTGTCTTACATCGCTCATAAATGTCCTGCACCACTCTAACATACTTCTCTGCCACTCCAGACTTCCTCATGCAATACCAAAGTTCCTCTCTCAGCACCCTGTCATATGCTTTCTCCAGATCCACAAAGGCACAATGCCACCCACTCTGACCTTCTCTGTACTTCTCAATTAACATCCTCAAATCTGTGGTGCTCTTTCTTTGCATGAAACCAAACTGTTCACAAATGTGAGGCGTTCTACTGAATGTAGGTGCTTGACGCAAGTGACGTATGGTGCGAGCAGACTTGGCATGCCAGCACGCTGTAGTACCTCAGTATTGGTTACTTTGTCTTGCCATTTTATATGGAGCAGACGCCTGAGACAGCGGAGGTGGAAGCTGTTGAGCCGCTTTTCCTGACCAGCGTACGTGGACCAGGCCTCACTGTCATAAAGGAATGTGCTGAGTACACAGGTCTGGTAGACACGTAGCTTGGTGTTCTCCGTTAGCTGGGTGTGACTCCATATACACTTGTTCAGTTTGGACATCACTGCGGTGGCTTTCCCGATTCTGCATGAGATCTCTGTGTCAAGAGAGAGAGTGTTGGTGATAGTGGATCCCAGATAGGTGAAGGAGTCCACGACCTCAAGCTGCGTGTTATTTATGTTGATGTTTGGGACTGTGTTTGTGCCCTGGGCCAGAATGTTTGTCTTCTTCAGGCTGATGGTCAGTCCAAATTCATTACAGGCATGGGACAGGCGATTGACTAGCTCTTGAAGACCAGCCTCAGTGTGAGACATCAGTGCAGCGTCATCCGCGAATAGCATCTTGCGGATGAGGACCTGCCTCAGCTTTGTCTTAGCGTGCAGTCGAGCTATGTTAAACAATTTTCCATCTGATCTGGTGTGGATATGGATCCCTTCCTCACTGTCAGAGAAGGCATACTGAAGAAGCATTGAGAAGAGTATCCCAAAGAGTGTCGGCGCTAGGACGCAGCCTTGCTTCACACCACTGCTTACTGGGAAGGCTTCAGAAGTCCCACCATTGAAGCAGACTATACTGTGCATGTCCTTGTGAAAGGAGGTCACTATTTGGAGTAACCTTTGAGGACATCCAATCTTGTGCAGGAGGCTGAAGAATCCGCTTCTGCTGACCAGGTCGAATGTTGTAGTCAGGTCTATGAAAGCAATGTACAGGGGCTTCTGCTGCTCCCGAAACTTCTCTTGCAGTTGACGAAGTGAGAAGATCATATTGACTGTGGATCGGCCTGCCCTGAAACCACACTGCGATTCTGGGTACACCCGGGAAGCAAGAATCTGAAGGTGAGTAAGGACAACACGAGCAAATATGTTCCCTATGATGCTAAGGAGGGAGATGTCATGGTAGTTGTTACAGTCAATGTGGTTGCCCTTGTTTTTGTAGAGGGTTACAATGTTTGCATCGCGCATATCCTGGGGGATGAACCCTTCCTTCTAGCATAAGCATAGCAGCTCATGGTGGTGCTGCAGGAGTGCTGGCTTGCCACTCTTCAAGACTTCAGGGGGGATGCCATCCTTTCCAGGGGCTTCCAGGCCAGACAATCAATGGCTTTGCCCAGTTCGTCCACTGAAGGCAGGTAAGCCAGATCCTCCATGACAGGTAAGCTTGGTAAGGCATTTAATGTCACCACATTCTTGGTTGCGTACAGCTCCAGGCAATGTTCCACCCAGCGTTCAAGCTGCTTGCCTTGGTCCATGATCACCTCCCTGGTTTTGGTCTTGAGGGGTGCAGTCTTAATTGTGGTTGGGCCAGCAGCTGTCTTGATGCCATTGTACATGGCCATTTCGTTGCCAGTGTCAGCTGCCATCTGGATCTTGCTGCAGAGTTTCAGCCAGAAGTCGTTTGCACAGCAGCGGGCTGTCTGCTGGGCTTTGTTTCGTGCGGCTTTGAGGGTGTCCCGAGTACTGGTGCTGGGGTTTTGCTTGTATGCTAGGAGGGCTTCCCTCTTGGCTTCTGTCACAGGCTGCATCTCCTCCCAGTGAGCCTCATACCAGTCTACACTCCGACGCTCCTTTTTCCCAAATGCGGTGAGGGCTGTTGTGTAGATAATATCTCTCAGGAAGCTCCACTTGCTGTTGATGTCTTTGCCAGGAGTCTGCAAAGCCAACTTCTCCTTGACTGTGTCATGAAACAGTTGGATTTCGCTGGTGATCCTTTGAGGACCAGGTGTTGATGCGTGGGAGGCCTTTAGTTTTGGAGTGATGGATCCTCTTTGTTGTCAGCCTTATCCTCTCTGCTGTGCCAACCTCTATAAATCATTTTCTCCTTCCTTACTGTCCAACCTATCATACAAGTCATCATATGCCCTCTGTTTGGCCTTTGACACCGCTACCTTCACCTTATGCTGTATCTCTCTGTCCTCCTATTTACTCTCTTTGGTCTTCTCTATGTCTCACTTCTTCTTAGCTAACCTCTTCCTTTGTGCACACTCCAGCACTTCCTCACTCCACCACCAATTCTCCTTCTCTACTGTCCTTCCAGAGGACACACCAAGAACTCTCCTACCTGTCTCCCTGATCACATTTGCTGTAGTTGTCCAGTCAACCAGAAGCACATCCTGACCACCCAAAGCCTGTTTCAATTCCCCCTTGAAGACAACACGACACTCTTCCTTATTTAGCCTCCACCACTTTGTCTTCTGTTCTGCTTTTGCCCTCTTCACCTTGCTCATCATCAGCGTCATCCTGCACACCACCATCCTATGCTGTTTGGCAACACTCTCACCCACTACTACTTTGCAGTCACTGACTTCCTTCAAATTACATTGCCTACACAATATGTAGTCTACCTGTGTGCTTCTACCTCCGCTTTTATAAGTCACCCTATGCTCCTGTCTCTTCTGGAAGAAAATTTTCACCACAGCCATTTCCATACTTTTCGCAAAATTAATCAACATTTAAATCTACCATGAAGTATTACATTGAAAAAAGTGAAATAAACAAAAGTCCTATCTACCCGATGGTCGATGACAGAATAAATATTGCATTGCCCATTCCGATGTGTCATAATGTTAAAATAAGCTACATTCCATGTCAATTTAACTTCTGTACTGTTGTTTTATGTATAGATGACTAATTTCGGCACACGCAGTACATTGAGTCTGAGTCTGAGTCGTATCTATGAGTCTTCCATGGAGTGACTTGTCCGAGCAAAGAGAATAATAATAATAATGAGGAAGAAGAAGAAGAAGAAGAAGAAGAAGAAGAAGAAGAAGAAGAAGAAGATCATATGATGACTTTCTTAACATTACATAGCTTCACTTTCCAGTGAACATGATGAATGGTGTCTGTGTAATGATGTATTCTGATAGCTTTCTGTCTTGTATTATGTTAATAACTTGAAAGGTTGACAAAGCTCCTCCCCACAGCATCAAATGACTGTCACAAATGTTGCTGATAGATTCTCGACTGGCTGCAACATACAGGTATTTCATTTATCCTCCACGAGGAATCTTTTATAATATTGAATTATTATGAAAGTTAACATAAAAGTTGTATATTATTAAACTAATAATGGAGAGTCTTAATTTGTATTCTGTACCAAAGTATGAAATTCTTCAGAAGGAACATGACAGTGAGACAAGTGGTTGAGCAAATGCAGCAGTGCCACACTAACAACTCATAAATGTGTCAAAAGATTTATTAACATCAGTCTGAAATTTTCATTTCCAATTTATACATACATCACATAATGGATAGAATTTCTAGATGCACCCAAGGCGTTCAGGGGTTCTGGCTTGGTAGCCATCCTATCTTGTCTCTGCTTTTTGCGGATGATGTTGTCCTTTTGACTTCATCAGGCCGAGACATCAAGCAATTGGAGCAATTCGCAGTCGAGTGCGAAGCAACCGGGATGAAAATCAGCACCTCCAAATCTGAGGCCATGGTTCTCAGTCGGACAAGGATGGAACGCACCCTCCGGGTCGGGAATGAGGTCCTGCCCCAAGTGGAGGAGTTTAAGTATCTTGAGGTCTTGTTCATAAGTGATGGAAGGATGGAGCAGGAGATCAACAGACTGACCGCTGCAGCCTCTGCTCTTAAACGGAGCCTGTACCAGTCCGTCATGGTGAAGAAGGAGCTTAGTCGCAAAGGAAACTTCTGAATTTACCAGTCGATCTATGCTCCAACCCTCACCTATGGTCATGAGCTTTGGGTAGTGACCGAAAGAATAAGGCTGCAAAGTAAATGTAACTCATTTTGTTGAGGAACAGAAGTTTTATTTATTTACTTATTTTTTTTTTTACACGAATTTAGCCTACTCATTCAGTTATACTGGACATTTAACCACTAAACACCATCATTCCCAAAACCAAATCACTGAATACCATTATTCCCAACATCTAATCACTAAACACCATTATTCCCAACATCCAGTCATTGAATACCAAGTATTTCAATTATTAAGATTACATATGGGTGGCACAATTTCAAAGTGGTCACCATGGCTCCTTTACTGCAAGAAGGTCCTCGGTTCAAGTCCTGACTGAGGGCAGTTCTGTGTATCAGATGTAATGGTTAAAGGGCACTGAATAAAATGAGTTAAATCCTTAAAACCTTAGGTTAAACCTTAGGTTAAACCTTCCAAGCTTATTTCTCACTATTCCAAGCTTATTTCTCACTCAGCAACAAGATGGATGAATTACACCTGTGCTTTAATTCACACTACATGGATTATTAGTGTAATGGTCATTTCTAAAACTTCGATTAGGTAGAATGCCCATGATTGGTTGATGATCACTGTGAGTGACAGGGAAGTTAGCATATGCCGTCCCTCCCTCCTGTGAGGGCTTGGCTAATTAGCTCCCATGGACTCACGGCCATAGATGGCTGTGGCATTAACTTGGATTCAAATTTGTCAGTGTTTTGACATTTGGCAGTGTTTTGAATCAAGCAAGGAGCTACAAGAAGTCAGTGGAGAGAACCTTGCAGATGACTGGTGTGGGAGAATTTGGAAAGGTTCAAAGCAAGCCATGCATTTGCATTCTGTATCAGCTGCAGAGGTTGAGTAGTGCTCAAAGGTGGACTACCAGAAGCGATTTGCAGTTGTCTAGCCTTGAGATGACAAGGGGCTGAACAAGTGTCTACATGACTTTGGGGGCAGGGGGGATGCATGAAGCCTTCTAATTTTAAAGAGAAAACCAGCATGACCAAGAAAGATCAGCTATGAGATAAGGAAAGTACATAGTACATGGGGACTCCAAGGCTTTGTGCAGAAAAGGATAAATCAGAATTGTTCAAGGTGATGGCAAGATGTTGATTCGGGGATATGCCAGCAATTCAATCTTCCTCGATTAAGCTTCAGATGATGAGCTGCCATCCAGGATGAGATACTTGCCAGACATGAAGAGTTCTGGGCAGAAACATCAGTGTCTCAAGAAGGAAAGGACAAGACAAGTTATGTCATCTGCCTAGCAGTACTATGAGAATATAACACTACCAAGTGACCAAGAATGTAAGAAGAACAGAAGTGGAAGTCTGTGCAGCGCAAATGTGGAGCCTCTTCATGTAACATGATATAAGCGACCTTCCAGGTAGGAAGCAAGCCATCACAATGCTGG
>CM045731.1:3267500-3290000 GCA_024760905.1 Plotosus lineatus
GGATTGGGTTACTTTTACTTCCAGAGGAATGAATGTAAAGAAGGAACTCCGGTTTGGATTGTGGATATTGTCTGTACCACTGCAGGTAGCTTGATGTAGATGTTGTTTTATAACTGCAGGACAGTTTAACATCATCACCTTCATCTAGAACTTTCTGCGTGAAAAGTGGCTCTATGGAGTCTGCCTTGGAGTCACCTGTCCGAGAGAAGAGAACAAACTTCTAAACTTTGTTACATATCGAGTCACACAGATCCGATTCATATCGATTCTCTTATAGCATTACACAAATTAATGGACTACTGTACTAATTTACCACTTCAACAGGAAAGTTGCTTGCAACTCACCTAAAGAAAGAAACATACACATTAATACAAGAGTGAACATGATGAATGTTTGCCAAATGATACAATTCTAACATTTCTCTGTATTTCAGTGCTCAAGGTTGATGAAACTCCACCCCCACAGCATCTCATGACTCTGTTGCTGACAGACTCGAGGCTTCCTGCAGCATCCTGGTATTATATTTATGCTCTATGACTAATCTTTTATAAGAGTGAACTAGAAAAACATGTACCGGATAACACAATGATTTAATTTAGAAATTAATTCACAAATAATAAAGATTTTAATTTGTATCATGGTGTGAAACTCACTGTAGGTAATGTCACAACATTGGAGTGAAACAACTGGGTGAGACAAATGTCAGCGACATTTATATAAACACACTAAAAACTCATAAATATGTAAACTTTTTAGCATCTGTCTGAAATTTTAAATCTCAATTTATAAAACCTTCAGCTACAAAAAATGCAAAAGTACTTTGCGGTTCTACTGAAAATAATCATTTATTCTTTACAAAAAAGGAAATAATTGCATAGTGAATGTAACTCGTATTGTTCAGTAGTAGAATTTGTTTTTGTCTCCATTAGTGCAGTAACAAATTTAACCTGATCAGTTATACAATTAATTCAATTACGAAGGTTATCTAAAGGTGGCACAATTTGCAAAGCGGTCAGCAGGTCTGCTTCACTGTATAAAGGTCATCGGATCATGTCCCGGGCCTGTGTAGAGTTTGTTGCCCTGTGCTTGCATGGGCTTCTTTCAGGTACTCCGGTTCCCTCCCACAAACCAAAGACATTTGCATTGCGCGAAATCCCTGTTCTGAATTGCCTCTAGAAGTGGAAGTAAGTTTAAATGTTTGGGTAGCTTTTGTGTATTGCAGCTGGATTTCCTTGCAGTGTGGGCACCAGAGTGCAGTAGTATAGTGCAGAATCTGACTCGGCAGCAGAGGAGATGGTTAGATCCAGCTGCTTTTTGTCATCATCAACATCAGGAGACAGACGCAATGGGACAGGATCACTTTTACCTCTGGTGGTGATAATGTAAAGAAGGAACTTGGGTTTGGATTTGGGGTACAGTATTTCCTATACCAGTTCAGGAAGTTTGTGGTAAAGCTGGATTTGTAGCTGTAGGACAGAGTAACATTTATCTCCTTCAGCTCCAGCTTTCTGAGCATACAAGGGACCAATTGAATCTGCCATGGAGTCACCTGCCATAAGGAAAGAAAGAAAACAATATCTTTGATTTTAGGACAAGGGACTTGAAAGTTACAGTTATAATCTGATTTTTTTTCTAATCATCACACAGGCATTTAATTTCTGAATATAATAATAATAATAATAATAATCATAATAATAGTAAGTGACAATCAGCCGTAACTTACCGAATGAAAGCCACAGAAACGTTGAAGCACTCGTCAGACAATGTCCATGAGTTAGTGCCTTGGAGTCAGTTTGTAGTAGAAATGCAGCTCTTGGTGTGGGTGACTAGACCAATCCCTGATTTGCATACATGTATGCAGTTCAGGCATATGAACTGTGCATCTCCTGGAGCCTGTGTTACACTGGCTTTCCTTCTGGCCTTTTTGGCCTCAGCAACAGTAGCAAGTGATATTTCACCTCTGGTGAAACGAGTCTCGTCCTTCCAAGATGTCCTGTTCCTAGCCAGTGTCTCCCAGGTGTTGGTATTTATTCCTGTGACTTTATGTCTCTTTTGCAGGCATTTTAAAAACGAAGTTTGGAGTGTCCTACTGGCATGCCTAAGTGTGTAATCAGGGTCTGCTGGAAACATTTGGCGGAGTCCCCTGTCCGAGAGGCCTGTAACTCCCACCATCAGAAGAGATACAATCACGTCCTGGAGGAGGCGGGTGACATGGAATCCGAATGGGCCATGTTTCGTGCCTCCATTGCTCAGGTGGCAGCCCATAGCTGTGGCCGGAAGGTCATCGGTGCTTGTTGTGGCGGTAACCCTCGAACCTGGTGGTGGACACCTGTGGTGAAGGGGGCCGTCCAGCTAAAGAAGGATACTTATCAGGTCTTATTAGCCTGTCAGACTCCCGAGAGAGTGAACAGGTACAGGCACGCCAAACGTGCTGCAGCCGAGGCTGTCGCAGATGCAAAATCTCTGGTGTGGGAGGAGTTCAGTGAGAGCCTGGAGAGTGATTATCAGTTGACTTAAAAAGGTTCTGGACCACCATCTGGACCACCTCAGGAGGCTGAAGCAGTTCTCCACAAACAAGGTTTACAGTGGAGGTGGTGAGCTGACTACCTCGACTGGGGATGTCGTCAAGAGGTGGAGGGAATACTTTGAGGACCTCCTCAATCCCACCAACATGCCCTCCATGGAGGAGGAAGACCCTGGGGGTTTGGGTGGGGGTCTGCCCATCACTGGAGTGGAGCTCGCTAAAGTTGTCAAAAAGCTCCTCGGTGGTCGAGCTCCGGGATTGGATGAGATCCGTCCAGAATATTTCAGAGCTCTGGATGCTGTAGGACTGTTTTGGTTGACACGTCTCTACAACATGGTGTGGTCATCGGGGGCTGTACCTCTGGATTGGCAAACCGGGTGGTGGTCCTGATTTTTAAGAAGGGGGACTGGATGGGTGTGTTAGAATTATCGGGGAATTACACTCCTCAGCCTACCCGGGAAAGTCTATGCAGGGGTACTGGTGAGGAGGATTCGACTGATAGTCGAACCTCGGATTCGGACGGAAATGCGTGTGTACGCTTTTGCCGATGGCGGAAATTCAGCGTGTGTTTGAAAACGACTTATTTCAGTTATTATTTCAGTCCTGCTGAAAGAGGTCCTGCAGCACATGGACATTCGACCAGGCCAGCAGGTGAAGTTTTTGGAGTTTGCTTGTTTTTCTGGGGATTGCATGGGTTTCCTCCGGGTGGAATGTACGAAGAAATGCCGAGGTGCGGTCGCCGGGAGCTGGCGGCGCAGGAGCGACTCACCTGACAACACCGAGGCGGACGACTTCCGGGGACCAGACACCACCAGCGCTGAGAAACACCGACACGCGACTGGAGACCATCTGTGACCAGGATTCACTGCCAGGATCTACTTATGTGGAGGCGGCTTTTAGGGAGCCGCGATTTCAGGGTACCAGCAGCAGCGCCAAGCCTCTGGGCTCTGCACATTTGGCGCAGCCACTGGGTCATATGCGGGTTGCACAGCGGTTGGAGACAACACAAGCCCGTAACACCAATCAATCTAATGTATCAAGTAGAGCTGCTAAGATAATTACACTCTCGGCATATATGTCTGCAGAACAAAAACAACAAGCATCACATATATTTCAGACTGTGAATCATGCTAAGATACTGTGGGATCCCAAGTTAAAACCAAAGGGGATTTTTGGTGGGCACCTTAACATCAGAAGTGCTGTTGCCAAATCTGAACAACTGCAACTCCTCTTGTCAAATTCCAATCTTGACTACTTATGTATGTCTGAAACCTGGCTAACACCAACAACCCCCCTGGCCTTGATTAATGTGCCAGGCTATAAAATCTATAGAAAGGACAGATTGAGTGGCAGAGGAGGGGGGGGTTATGATTTATGTGAAGGAAAGATTTGAAAGCACAGAAGTCTCCATCCCAGTGAATAACTTGGAATGTGTTGGGATTAAAATTACATTATCCGCTGAAATGTCATTTATTGTTGTGGCTCTGTATAGGCCTCCCACACCAAATGATTTTTTTTCGAATCATTAACTGATATCATAAGACAGTATAGTGATAAAGAGCTCATTATTATGGGTGACTTTAATTTGGACTGGTTGAACAAAACCCGCAGGAAGAAATTGAAGGACGTAATCAGTAAATTTCACTTGACACAGATGATCAACAGCCCAACTAGAATTACCAGCTCTTCAAAGACCTTACTGGACCTTATCTTCACAACTAAGCCGGACCGCATTGTAAAATCATACAACTTGTTGACAGGTATGTCTGATCACAATCTCACATTAATATCCCGTAAGCTGTTAAAAACTAGAATAAAGGATCAAAACTGCTCACAGGCAAAAACACGCATGACCTTTATTCCAAAGAAAAACAAGGAACTGATTGAAAATGAACTCAAGAACATACCATGGGATGATATAGTCAACTGGGTAAACACGGACCAGGCATGTGATGAATTGCTGTCCACGATCAAACAAATTATTGCTAAATATAGTATTACTCAACCATGCAGGCAAAAAATAAAAGTTAAGTTGCCATGGGTGAATGACACAATCTGGACTCTTATGAAAAAAAGGGATTTGGCGCTTAAAACATCTCTTAAAACACGCTTAACAACAGATAGATTGATTTTTAAAAGCCTAAGAAATAATGTCACAATGCAGCTTAGGAAAGCAAAAGCAGATTTTTATTTGGACATAATTAAGGCTGCTAAAGGAAACACTAAGTAGCTGTGGAAAAGCATTGACAAACTTTCAGGGAAAGGTCAAACAAGGGATAAAAATATTATGCTGAAGATGAATGACACAATAATATCTGACAGTCTCCCCATTAGTAATTGTTTTAATAAATATTTTATTGATTCTGTACAAATGCTTGCCCAAAAATTTCCCCAGTCACAGTGTCATCAAAGTGCGGTCTGCACGTACAACCCAGATGATTTAAACTTTGTAGCGACAAATGAGACAGAAATACATGAGATTCTCAATTCACTATCAAGCTCAAAGTGTCAGGATATTTATGGACTCGATTCTCTTTTCTTAAAAACTTACAAAAATAACTTAATTTCTCCAATCACAAAGATTGTAAATCAATCTCTGGTGGAAAACACATTTCCTAAGGCTCTGAAAACTGCCATTGTTATATCAATACATAAATCAGGTGATAAATTTGATGTTGCTAATTATAGAGCAATCAGTATTGTCCCTGTTCTGTCCAAGGCACTTGAAAAAGTTGTAGCCAAACAATTAATCGAACATCTTGAGTCTGAAAATCTACTACATCCCATGCAGTTTGGATTCAGGAAGAATCACTCAACAGAAACATCTTGTTGCCTTTTTCTAGAGAACATCAAATCCAATCTTGACATGGGAGGGGTAGTGGGTGCCACTTTTTTAGATCTTCGCAAGGCCTTCGACACAGTCAGTCATTCTATTCTTCTTTCTAAATTAACCAGTTACAAATTATCAAAAAACATCCTGACCTGGCTAAGTTCTTATCTATCGGATCGATCGCAGTGTGTACGTGTTATTTCCACCACTTCTACCGTCACAGCGGTCTGCCACAAGGGTCCAATCTGGGGCCTTTGCTCTTCTCCCTCTATATAAATGACTTGCCATCTGTGTTGCAAGAGGACATTTATGTCCAAATGTATGCAGATGACACAGTCATTTATATGTGGGGGAAAGATGTTGAAAAAGTGGCCTTTAAACTTACAGAGGCCATGGAAAGTGTAGCTGTGTGGCTCAAACAATCATGCTTGACTTTAAATGTAGATAAAACAGCAACTATGTTTTTTTATAATAAGCGGAAATCCTGTATCTTTCCTTCTGTCTTTGTTAATGGGGAAAACATTCAAAACGTTAGAGAGTTTAGATATCTGGGTGTCACTTTGGATCCAGTGCTTTCATTCAACAAACATGTAAAGTTGATGTGCCAAAGTTTGAAATTCAATATTGCGACTTTTAAATGTATCAGAAATTCTCTTACCTTAGAGGCAGCAAAAGTGTTTTTTAATGCAATGATCATGTCCCGATTTTACTATTGTATAACTTGCTGGTCTCAGGCCAGTAAAACCACTCTGAAGCCTTTGGAGTCTATTTATAAACAGGCACTAAAAATGCTGGACCGGAGAACAAGACAGCATCATCACGGTCACGTTCTTGATAAATATAAACTTTTAAACTTTGAAAACATACAAAAGTTTGCTAGTGTCCGGTTGGTTCATAGGATTATAAACAACACTGCACCTGCTCCTCTCTCTAACTTTGTACAACTAACATCTCAAGTAACATCGAGAGCTACACGATCCTCATCCAGAGGACAGTGTAGTGTTCCAAAATGCAAAACCACTTTTGCCCAGTCGGCCTTTTCATACAGGGCAATTCAAGTTTGGAACACCATTCCACCTGAAGTGAAAAACCAAACGAACTATACCACCTTCACCAGTCAGTTAAAGCACTGGCTTTTTAATGCTCAAACCTGTCAGCACTGACACTGAAGAGCAAGGCTTTTTCTACATCAGGATAAACTATGTTTTTTTCCTTGCTTTGATTATTGTTGGAGTGTATATTGCTATATTGAACTCTAAACTATGACTTGTATGGAAAATGAAAGTGAATGTAGAATGGACTGATGCAAAGTGAAATGCAGAGAATGGTGTTGTGTATTGTGTATGCATTTGATTGTGCTGTAACTGCAATGGTTGTAGGACTGATTTGTTGGGGGGAACTTTTATATTGTATTTTTTGTACTTGTATTGTATTTATTGTGTTAGGGACTACAGATGGAAACTAGCTATTAAGCTATAATCTGGTACAGTACATCTCTGTCTCTATGAGCTTAATGTTCCCGTACATTGTCCCTTAAATAAAGAGTAAAAAAAAAAAAAAAAAAAAAAAAAAGGAGGAACAATGTGGTTTTCATCTTGGCCGTAGCACTCTTGACCAACTCTATACGCTACACAGAATTTTGGAAGGGGCATGGGAGTTTGCCCAATCTGTCTACATGTCTTTTCTGGATTTGGAGAAGGCTTTCGGCCGTATCCCTCGAACAATCTTGTGGGATGTGCTCTGGGAGTACAGCATTCCAGACCTGTTGCTATGGGCCATTCGATTGCTATATCACTGGAGCCAAACGGAGTTTGGTCCGTTTGGTAACAACTCGTTGAAATCATTTTCAGTGGAAGTTGGAGTCCACTAAGGCTGTCCTTTGTCACCGATTTGTTCATAATTTTTATGGACAGAATTTCTGGGCACAGTCAAGTTGTTGAGGGGTTCTAGTTTGGTGGCCATCGGATCTCGTCTCTGCTTTTTGTGTATGATGTTGTCCTATTGGCTTCATCAAGTCAGGACCTCCAGCTCTCATTGGAGCGATTCGCAGCTGAGTGCAAAGCAGCTGGGATGAAGATCAGTACTTCCAAGTCCGAGGCCATGGTTATCAGTAGGACAAGGGTGGAATGCACGCTCCGGGTCGGGAATGAGGTCCTTCCCCAAGTGGAGGAGTTTAAGTATCTTGGGGTCTTGTTCACAAGTGAAGGAAGGATGGAGTGGGAGATCGACAGACGGATCGCTGAAGCCTGTGCTGTTAAATGGAGCCTGTACCAGTCCATCATGGTGAGCTGAGCTGCAAGGCGAAGCTCTCAATTTACCAGTCAATCTACATTCCAACCCTCACCTACGGTCACGAGCTTTTGGTAGTGACCGAAAGAACAAGATCGCAGATACAAGCGGCTGAAATGAGCTTCCTTCGCCCGGTGGCGAGGTTCTCCCTTAGAGATAAGGTCTGAAGGTTTACCATCCGGGAACAACTCAGAGTAGATCTACTGCTCCTTTGCATTGAGAGGGGCCAGTTTAGGTGGCTCTGGCATCTGGTCAGAATGCCTCCCGGACGCCTCCCTGGTGTGGTGTTTTGGGCATGTCCAAATGGGAAGAGACCCCGGGGTCGATCGAGAACTTGGCTTGTCTGGGACCACCTCAGTGTCCCCCCGGAAGAGTTGTAGGAAGTGACTGGGGAGAGGGACGTCTGGACCCGACCCTGGTCTTAGCGGAAGATGAATGAATGAAATATATATATCTATATATCTATCTATATTTATCTATCTCTCTCTCTCTCTCTCTCTCTCTCTCTATATATATATATATATATATATATATAAAATGAACAAAATAATGCAGCCATGAGGTGGGGGGGCACTAACCAGTGCCTCTCCCCCTCATGCCGGTCCCAAGCCCGGAGAAATGCAGAGGGTTGTGTCAGGAAGGGCATCTGACGTAAAACCAATGCCAAACATTTATGATGCAAATCAGAAGTATTACCCCCATACCGGATCGGTCAAGGCCCGGGTTAACAACGACCGCCATCAGTGCTGTCAATCAACAGGGTGCTGATGGAAATTGGACTACTGTTGGTCGAAGACGTCGGAGAAGGAGAGGTGGGAGCCGTGTCCGTAGGCATAGAGAGAAGAGGAAAGGCATGAGTCTAGGACTGAGAGTGGGGACTTTGAATGTTGGAACTATGCAAAGAAAAGGTAGAGAGCTGGCTGACATGATGCAGAGTAGGAAGGTGGACATACAGTGCGTTCAGGAGACCAGGTGGAAAGGTAGCAAAGCTAAAAGCTTAGGAGCAGGGTTTAAGCTATTTTATCATGGTGTGGATGGGAAGAGAAATGGAGTAGGAGTCATCTTGAAGGAGGAGTTTGTCAAGAATGTTCTAAAAGTGAAAAGAGTGTCAGACAGAGTGATGAGTCTCAAGTTAGAAATTGAAGGTGTAATGCTCAATGTTGTTAGTGCTTATGCCCCACAGGCAGGATGTGAGCTAGAAGAGAAGGAGAGATTCTGGAGTGACTTAGATGAAGTGATGCAGAGTACTGCCAGAGGTGAAAGAGTGGTCATTGGTGCAGACTTCAATGGACATGTTGGTGCAGGCAACAGGGGGGACGAGGAAGTGATGGGCAGGTTTGGTATCCAGGACAGGAACGCAGAAGGACAGATGTTGATAGATTTTGCAAAAAGGATGGAAATGGCTGTGGTGAATACTTTCTTCCAGAAGAAACAGGAGCATAGGGTGACTTATAAAAGTGGAGGTAGGGGCACACAGGTAGACTACATCTTGTGTAGGCGATGTAATTTGAAGGAAGTCAGTGACTGCAAAGTAGTAGTGGGTGAGTGTTGCCAAACAGCATAGGATGGTGGTGTGCAGGATGACTCTGATGGTGAGAAAGGTGAAAAAGGCAAAGGCAGAGCAGAAGACAAAGTGGTGGAAGCTGAAAAAGGAAGAGTGTCGTGTTGTCTTCAACGAGGAGTTGAAACAGGCTTTGGGTGGCCAGGAAGTGCTTCCAAATGACTGGACAACCACAGCAAATGTGATCAGGGACACAGGTAGGAGAGTACTTGGTGTGTCCTCTGGAAGGAAAGTAGAAAAGGAGAGTTGGTGGTGGAATGAGGAAGTGCAGGAGTGTGTACAAAGGAAGAGGTTAGCTAAGAAGAAGTGGGACATTGAGAGGACCGAAGAGAGTAAACAGGAGTACAGGGAGACACAGCGTAAGGCGAAAGTAGCAGTGGCTAAGGCTAAACAGAGGTAGTATGATGACTTGTATGATAGGTTGGATAGTAAAGAGGGAGAAAATGATCTATACAGGTTGGCACAGCAGAGAAATAGAGATGGGAAGGACGTGCAGCAAGTTAGATTGATAAAGGACAGAGAGGGAAATATATTGACTGATGACAGAAGTGTGCTGGGAATATGGAAAGAGTACTTTGAAGAGCGGATGAATGAGGAAAATGAGAGAGAAAAAAGAGTAGAAGAGGTGACCATTGAGGAGCAGGATGTAGCAAAGATCAGTAAGGGTGAGGTGAGAAGGGCATTGAAGAGGATGAAGAATGGAAAGGCAGTTGGTCCTGATGATATACCTGTGGAGGTATGGGAGTGTCTAGGAGAGGTAGCAGTAGATTTTCTGACAAGAACATTCAACAAGGTACGAGAGAGTGAGCAGATGCCGGAGGAGTGGAGGAAAAGTGTGCTGGTGCCCATTTTTAAGAACAAGGGAGACATGCAGAGTTGCAGCAACTACAGAGGGATAAAGTTGATGAGCCATACGATGAAGTTATGGGAAAGAATAGTGGAAGCCAGACTAAGGGCAGAGGTCAGCATTTGTGAACAACAGTTTGGTTTCATGCCAAGAAAGAGCACCATAGATGCAGTCTTTCTCTTGAGGATGTTAATAGAGAAGTACAGAGAAGGTCAGAGGGAGCTACATTGTGCCTTTGTGGATCTGGAAAAAGCATATGACAGGATGCCAAGAGAAGAACTGTGGTATTGCATGAGGAAGTCTGGAGTGGCAGAGAAGTATGTTAGAGTGGTGCAGGACATGTATGAGAGATGTAAGACAGTGGTGAGGTGTGCTGTTGGTGTAACCGACGAATTCAAGGTGGAGGTGGGACTGCGTCAAGGGTCAGCTCTGAGCCCCTTCTTGTTTGCTATGGTGATGGACAGGCTGACAGACGAGGTGAGACAAGAATGTCCATGGACTATGATGTTTGCAGATGACATTGTGATCTGTAGTGAGAGCAGAGAACAAGTGCAGGAAAATCTCGAGAGGTGGAGGTATGCCCTGGAAAGGAGAGGAATGAAGGTTAGCCTCAGAAAATCAGAATACATGTGTGTGAATGAGAAGGACCCAGGAGGAACGGTGATGTTACAGGGAGCAGCGATAACGAAGGTGGAGGATTTTAATTACTTGGGCTCAACAATCCAGAGCAATGGAGAGTGTGGAAAAGAGGTGAAGAAGCGCGTGCAGGCAGGCTGGAATGGTTGGAGAAAAGTGTCCGGTGTGATGTGCGATAGGAGAGTGCCAGCAAAAATGAAAGGAAAAGTGTACATCAGAGGGACAGCCCACGTAAGATGTTTTGGAGACAAAGTCAGAGAGGCTAGATTGAGATGGTTTGGACATGTACAGAGGGGGGATAGTGAGTATATTGGCAGTAGGATGCTGAGGTTGGAACTACCAGGCAGAAGGCCTCGAGGAAGACCAAAGAAGGGATTTATGGATGTGGTGAAGGAAGACATGAAGGTTGTTGGAGTCAGAAAAGAAGATGCGGAGGACAGGGTGAGGTGGAGGCGGATGATTTGCTGTGGCGACCCCTGAAGGGAGCAGCCGAAAGTAAAAGAAGAAGATATAATGAACAAAATCAAATGAGTTTGACAAATAAAATTATGTAAGGAGGGATGTATGTTTACTTCTGATCTGTCTCTGTACACACACACACACACACACACACACACACAGAGAGAGAGAGAGAGATGCAAAGTAAACTTTGTTCCTTTTGTTGTTTTTTAAGTTTTCTGTTGTATGTTGCCCTCTGGTGGAGTGAAAGACACTTTTTACCTCAGGATCAGAATACTCTGTACAGTCCTGAATCTCTTTCAATTTAGTTTGAGAGAAGCTGTTTACAAACAAGTAAATTATGAAAAAGTTATATCTGATTTCATAATGTATCAGAATTACCAACCATATCATACGAAGTCATGATATCTTTTCCTTGTGAACTTTTATACATAAATAATCCTAAATAAAAGTGTAATAAAAGAAAAAACAAAAAAAAGCAAATCTTTCAGTTTAAAATGCATGTAAATTACTGAACATCAGCAGATAAACTCCTTTTAGCTCCTTCAAACACAGCAGGAGGAGGAAAACTCAGTTTTTGTACAGTACAGTCGGGTTTCCTGTCACTGTGGGCCTCAGAGCGCAGTAGTATAGTGCAGAGTCTGATACAGCAGCAGAGGAGATGATCAGATCCACTCGTTTCTGCTTATCATCAACATCAGCAGCTAAACGTGGTGGAGAATCACCTTTAAATCCACTTGGATTAATGAAAAGAAGGAACTCCGGGTTCAGTTTCGGGTATTGCCTGTACCACTGCAGATAGTTTACTGAACCCTTGAAATTTTTGTAGCTGCAGGACAGAGTAACATTTTCGCCTTCATCTATAACCTCAGAGGTGGAGAGTGACTCAATCGAATCTGCCATGGAGTCTCCTGTCATAGAGAAGAAAACAAAAAATATTTTTAAAAATAAGACAAGCAAGCCTGTTACATAACACTGAGTAATATTCAGAAATTTTCTTCACATCGTACCACTTGATTTAACCAGCTGTCCAAACCCAGCTAATAAATTAGTGTCTACTTTACTGCCTCTAATGTTACATCACAAACATACTGTATATCAACAAGCACCTGCTTCCCAAATTAATTCACCTACTAAACAACTCAAAAAAAAAAAAACCCAAACAAACAAAAAAACTGGTACTGGGTCAGACACAGCTGGATTTTTCAAGTCCGTTTTGACTCACCGAATGAAAAACACAAACACATGAATAAAGCAGTGAACATGATTAAGGGTTTTTAGCCAAATGAACAGACTCTGATGTCTTCTTCTACAAGATTATGTTCATATCTTAAAAGATTGACAAAGCTCCACCCCACAGCGTCACATGACTGTCCCCAACGCTGCTCACAAAGTTTTGACGTGCTGCAGCATCCTGGTATTACACTTATCCTCAAAATCATTGAGGAAGATTTTATATTACTCATAAAGAAAAATAAATCATATTGAAACAAACTGTGATGAATTATTTTTCTAGAGGTTTGTTTGTTTAAAGCTATGCATGGCATATCCAAATAGCAAAAAAACAAACAAATAAAAAAAACAAACAAATAAATCAAGAAGAATAAATAACAGCCACACAATAACAAGACCAATAACAGCCACAGACAGAGAAATATAACAGTGAACACGATGAAAGCTGTTGGATAGTTATTCTCCTCTAATCCTTTCTGTTTGTCTTTAATGTTAAAGCTTCACTAAGCTCCACCCACAGAGTCACATTATCGTTTCAACAGGGCACAAGGACCACTTTCTACCACAAGAGACAGGAGCACAGGGTGACTTATAAAAGCGGAGGTCGGAGCACACAGGAGCACACAGGAAGACTACATCTTGTGCAAGCGATGTAATTTGAAGTCAGTGACTGCAATGTAGTTGTGAATGAGAGTGTTGCCAAACAGCATTTTTATCTTATTTACTTATTGGCTTAGAGTAGATATTGCGGTTTACTCGAAAATATAGCGAACTAGAGTAAAGTCCGATATAATAGGGGGCAATCACATTTTGACGACAGTTGAATTCAGCACATTGATTCAACGTCTGAACAGCGTGCTGCAATATCAAGAACTTTTCCGAGAAAATGCCGCTAATCGTGTTTTGGAAAAATCTCTTTGTTTATTAAGATTGATTATCCTTTTAGTTTTTTATTTATTGCCACCCATACTTAAAAAACAAACAAAAAACAAACAAAAAAAAACCCACGATTCTATATGAATTGTTATATTTATATAGATTACAATTAGAAAAAAAAAAAAAAAAAAAAAAAAAAAAAAATATATATATATATATATATATATATATATATATATATATATATATATATATATATATTATTCAGTCATAGAACATGAATGTAAAATAAGTAGATGTATAATCATCAAGTTACATATTTGTAGTGTACATGTTTACAATTCATACACTGTCATCATTCCCAAAACCCAAAGAATAATCGCCATCATTCGAGAACCTCATCATAATTCCCAACATCCAATCACTGATCACCATCATTCCCAACACCCAAATCACTGAACAGCATAATAACATCTGAACACTGAAAACCCAGCTTACCACCCCAACTTCTGGACATTCTTAGGAGTGTTACAACGGGAACAATCATTAAATGAGGTTGTAATGGCTCAGATGTCAGTAGGTATACCAGCTCCACCTCAGAGAGAGAACTCCAAAGCCATCACGCAACGCCTGACTAAAACTGTTGCTGACTATGAGAACAGACCTTTAGTAGGAATTACACACTATGTATACAATAGTACCCTAAGAGGAATTGCACACAATATTCAATTATAAATGTTTAAATTATGTTTCATTTGTACATTGATCATGTTTATGACTCAAACATTAAATCTCAATTAAAGATATTTCTTATGATTATTTTGTATTATCATCTTATATTATTATGTTGTATTATCATCTTACATGCACATACATTCAATGACTATCCCCATCAAAGTAAATTTGACGGGGGTAGTTGTCCTGGGGGTAATTGTCCTAGGGGGGTGGTTGTCTGGGGGTAGTTGTTTGGTGAACGTCAGGGGGGGGTGAATGTCCGGGGGTAAGTGTCCTAGAACCATTAGCTTTTCACAATTTTATTTTGTTTAATTATTTAATGAAAATATAAGAGAAGATGATGAGGAGGATTAAAAGCCATAGAGAAAGAAAACTTATTTGTAACTGTCTGTGAAGTAACCGGTCCTGTGCAATATGCAATAAAAAACCCATGCAATAATCCACTTTAATCAACCACATCTACCCCCTGTGACTGTGAACCATATCGATCCATCTACTCTGCCATCAAGATATATGTTGTACATTAGCCAGTCTACAAAGTTTTTATTGTGTGTGTGTAGATATATATATATATATATATATATATATATATATATATATATATATATATATATATATACACAGTATATATATATTTTTGTTTTGTTTTTTTGTTAATTTAATTTTTTCTGTTCTAATATTATGACTCCATAATGTTGCACCTTTCTGAGCTAGTTTGCATCCCCTACTGAGGGTACTTTGAGAGCCTGTAACAGTCAATTTCTCCATTGTGAGATCAATAAAGCTGCATCTTATCTTATCTTATCTTATCTTATTTTGGGTATATTAAAACCATGCTGAGGTTTTTGTACGGTGCAGTTGGGTTTCCTGTCACTGTGGGCCTCAGAGCGCAGTAGTATAGTGCAGAGTCTGATGGAGCAGCAGAGGAGATGATCAGATCCACTCGTTTCTTATTATCATCAACTCCAGGAGACAGGCGCGGTGAGGGAGAATCAGTTGAATCTCCAGTTGGAAGGATGTAAAGAAGGAACTCAGGTTTGGAATTTGGATATTGTCTGTACCACTGTAGATTATTTACAATAGAACTGAAGTCTTTGTAGCTGCAGGACAAAGTAACCTTTTCACCTTCATCTCCAACTTTATGAGATAAAAGTGGCTCTATTGGATCTGCCATGGAGTCGCCTGTCATAGAAAAGACAACAGAATATTTGGATCGTTAGACGATTCAGGCAAAGTTACAATACTCAACCTCACATTCTGATGATTTCATCATCACAGACTCAGCAATATTTACTATTAATATATCTGTAATTAATAAACATTCAATGTTACCCACTTAGTGAAATCCACAGTAACGTCAATATAATAAAGACCATAATGAACGGTGCTGGGAGATGAAAATATTCTGAGCTCTTTCTGTTTGCTATTATGAGAAGAACTGGTTCATGAAGCTCCTCCTCACAGCATCACATGGCATCTGTATTGTTGGAGAACCAGTAACAGGAGTAACAATTCAACTTCTCTAAGAAAGTGACACAAACACAAATGAAGACCAAAATAATCCTTTTTTCATTTCACCTGAAGAAAATTCATAAAAAAATCAGAAATTACATTTTTGGGCTGAAGAAATAAATCCGTATAACTTTCAACAGAGAGCACACAGAGATGTCTCTGCATCTGGTTTTGTAGCATTATCAATGGTGGTCTCTTCAATCGTTGACAGAAACAGGTTCTGTTAAAACAGCTGTTGCTCTTTTAAACTGTAATGTTTCTTCTGGTAGTATCGGTAGCTTTCTCTTACAAAGCCCCACAGTTATGGAATAACCTTCCGGTTAATGTTCGAGATTCAGACTCATTCATGTTGGAGTCCCTGCAACACTCAGCAATAATAAATTCTTCTATTTCCATTACAGTGTTATGAGTAAACCTCAAAAAAATGTCTCAAAACAAGTCTCTCTCTCTCTCTCTCTCTCTCTGTGAAACATGCCGATGGCTTTGCAGCCTACTCTTTACGAAAGTCAGCAATGGTTCTTTTACATGCCTCTCACCATAGACAGTGAGAGACATGGCCCAGCTTTGATAACCCAGTTAGCCACACTGGGGGGGACAGTGACAACCCTGTGGGGGACTCGAACCCCCAACCTTAGGATCAGCGATCCTGCGCCCTATCCACTAGACCACCACTGAGCCTAAGTACTTAAAATCCTCCACCTTCTTTATCTCTGCTCCCTGTAACCTCATTGTTCCTCTTATGCTCTTGTCGTTCACACCCATGTATTCTGTTTTACTGAGGCTAACCGTCATTCCTCTCCTTTCCAGGGCAGACCTCCACCTTTCTAGATTTTCCTGCAGTTGCAAACAAGAAGGGGCTCAGAGCTGACCCTTGATGCAGTCCCACCTCTACCTTGAACTCTTCTGTCACACCAACAGCACACCTCACCACTATCTTACATCGCTCATACATGTCCTGCACCACTCTAACATACTTCTCTGCCACTCCAGACTTCCTCATGCAATACCAAAGTTCCTCTCTCAGCACCCTGTCATATGCTTTCTCCAGATCCACAAAGGCACAATGCCACTCACTCTGACCTTCTCTGTACTTCTCAATTAACATCCTCAAATCTGTGGTGCTCTTTCTTTGCATGAAACCAAACTGTTGTTCACAAATGCTGACTTCTGCCATGAAGTATTAAATTGAAAAAAGTGAAATAAACAAAAGTCCTATCTACCCGATGGTTGATGACAGAATAAATATTGCATTGCCCATTCTGATGTGTCATAATGTTAAAATAAGCTACATTCCATGTCAATTTAACTTCTGTACTGTTGTTTTATGTATAGATGACTAATTTCGGCACACGCAGTACATTGAGTCTGAGTCTGAGTAGTATCTATGAGTCTGCCATCGAGTGACCTGTCCGAGCAAAGAGAATAATAATTATAATAATAATAATAATAATAATAATAATAATAATAATAATAAGTAGAAGAAGAAGAAGATCATATGATGACTTTCTTAACATTACACAGCTTCACTTTCCAGTGAACATGATGAATGGTGTCTGTGTAATGATGTATTCTGATAGCTTTCTGTCTTGTATTATGTTAATAACTTGAAAGGTTGATGAAGCTCCTCCCCACAGCATCAAATGACTGTCACAAATGTTGCTGATAGATTCTCGGCTGGCTGCAACATACAGGTATTTCATTTATCCTCCATGAGGAATCTTTTATAATATTGAATTATTATGAAAGTTAACATAAAAGTTGTATATTATTAAACTAATAATGAAGAGTCTTAATTTGTTTTCTGTACCAAAGTATGGAATTCTTCAGAAGGAACATGAGAGTGAGACAAGTGGGTTGAGCAAATGCAGCAGTGCCACACTAACAACTCATAAATGTGTCAAAAGATTTATTAACATCGGTCTGAAATTTTCATTTGCAATTTATGCATACATCACATAATGGATAGAATTTCTAGATGCACCCAAGGCGTTCAGGGGTTCTGGCTTGGTAGCCATCCTATCTTGTCTCTGCTTTTTGCGGATGATGTTGTCCTTTTGACTTCATCAGGCCGAGACCTCAAGCTCTCATTGGAGCAATTCGCAGTCGAGTGCGAAGCAGCCGGGATGAAAATCAGCACCTCCAAATCTGAGGCCATGGTTCTCAGTCGGAAAAGGATGGAACGCACCCTCCGGGTCGGGAATGAGGTCCTGCCCCAAGTGGAGGAGTTTAAGTATCTTGAGGTCTTGTTCATAAGTGATGGAAGGATGGAGCAGGAGACCAAGAGACTGACCGCTGAAGCCTCTGCTCTTAAACGGAGCCTGTACCAGTCCGTCATGGTGAAGAAGGAGCTAAGTCAATTCAAAAAAGTTCAATTTACCAGTCGATGTATGCTCCAACCCTCACCTATGGTCATGAGCTTTGGGTCGTGACCGAAAGAATAAGGTCGTGGATACAAGCCGCTGAAATGAGCTTTCTTTGCCGAGTGGCGGGGCTCTCCCTTAGAGATAAGGTGAGAAGCTCTACCATCAGGGGAGAGCTCAGAGTATAGCTGCTGCTTCTCCGCATTTAGAGGGACCAGTTTACGTGGCTCGGGAATCTGGTCGAGATGCCTCCCGAACACCTCCCTGGTGTGGTGTTTCCAACAGGGTCCAATAGGGAAGAGACCCTGGGGTTGACCTAGAACATGCTGGAGGGACTATGTCTCTCCGCTTGTCTGGGAACGCCCCTGTGTCCCCCTGGAAGAGCTGTAGGAAGTGGTTGGGGAGAGGGATGTCTCGGCCTCTTTGCTTAGGTTGCTGCCCCCATGACCCAACCCTGTAAGAAGCGGAAGAAGATGATGATGATGTTGATGATATACATCACTATACAAATGCATGAATAGTCTGTACTTCGGTGGGGAATTTTTATTCAACACAAAAAAGAAATGGTTGCAAAGTAAATGTAACTCATTTTGTTGAGGAGCAGAAGTTTTATTTATTTATTTTTTTTTTACACTAATTTAGCCTACTCATTCAGTTATACTGGACATTTAACCACTAAACACCATCATTCCCAAAACCAAATCACTGAATACCATTATTCCCAACATCTAATCACTAAACACCATTATTCCCATCATCCAGTCATTGAATACCAATTATTTCAATTATTAAGATTACATATGGATGGCACAATTTCAAAGTGGTCACCATGGCTCCTTTACTGCAAGAAGGTCCTCGGTTCAAGTCCTGACTGAGGGCAGTTCTGTGTATCAGATGTAATGGTTAAAGGGCACTGAATAAAATGAGTTAAATCCTTAAAACCTTAGGTTAAACCTTAGGTTAAACCTTCCAAGCTTATTTCTCACCATGCCAAGCTTATTTCACATCTGTGCTTTAATTCACACTACATGGATTATTAGTGTAATGGTCATTTCTAAAACTTTGATTAGGTAGAATGCCCATGATTGGTTGATGATCACTGTGAGTGACAGGGAAGTTAGCATATGCCATCCCTCCCTCCTGTGAGGGCTTGGCTAATTAGCTCCCATGGACTCACGACCATAGATGGCTGTGGCATTAACCTGGATTCAAATTTGCGATCTCTGGGTAGTGTTTTGAATCAAGCAAGGAGCTACAAGAAGTCAGTGGAGAGAACCTTGCAGATGACTGGTGTGGGAGAATTTGGAAAGGTTCAAAGCAAGCCATGCATTTGCATTCTGTATCAGCTGCAGAGGTTGAGTAGTGCTCAAAGGTGGGCTACCAGAAGTGATTTGCAGTTGTCGAGCCTTGAGATGACAAGGGACTGAACAAGTGTCTACATGACTTTGGGGGCAGGGGGGATGCATGAAGTCTTCTAATTTTAAAGAGAAAATCAGCATGACCAAGAATGATCAGCTATGAGATAAGGAAAGTACATAGTACATGGGGACGCCAAGGCTTTGTGCAGAAAAGGATAAATCAGAATTGTTCAAGGTGATGGCAAGATGTTGATTCGGGGATATGCCAGCAATTCAATCTTCCTCGATTAAGCTTCAGATGATGAGCTGCCATCCAGGATGAGATACTTGCCAGACATGAAGAGTTCTGGGCAGAAACATCAGTGTCTCAAGAAGGAAAGGACAAGACAAGTTATATGTCATCTGCCTAGCTGTACTATGAGAATATAACACTACCAAGTGACCAAGAATGTAAGAAGAACAGAAGTGGAAGTCTGTGCAGCGCAAATGTGGAGCCCCTTCATGTAACATGATATAAGCGACCTTCCAGGTAGGAAGCAAGCCATCACAATGCTGGATCATGAATTCCAACACTCCTGAAGATAGATAACAAATCTTGTGGTTGACCGTGTCAAAAGCTGCTACAGGTTTCAGGAGGCTGAAGACTGATAACATCTTGGCTGATCTTTCAGCATGTTGTTTCTCTGTGACAGCCAAAAGTACAGTCCTGTTAAATTTGCTGCTTTGAAGCCAAATTGATTCGGGTCTAGGGGTTATTCTGCAAAAGATAAAAGGATGTTTGGTTATAAATACTGCTTTTAAAACTTTTAGATAGGAATGAGAGTAGTAGAGCTGATGTCTGGTGGATCCAGAGATGGGTTTATTCAAGATGGGTACAAATTTGGCTCTCTTGAACGCAGATGGTACATGACCAGATGATACTATAATATTGGAGTTTTAAATGATGGTGATGGTGAGGAGAACAAGGTCTTTAGAATATTTAGAAAGGGAGTAGATCCAGTGGACAACTGGTAGGGTTGCATGAAGAGATGACTTGCTGGCTGTCTTTATTTGTGAGATTGGAAGACTGTCAGCTGGAGGAGGTGGAATCTATGCTGTGCAGTATAGGAGTTGGGCAAAGTTTTCTGCATTCTGGGAAGATGGGGCAAGTGGAGCAGTTGGATTAAGTAAGGGAAGATGAAAAGCTGTGGAGATACAATGAGTGTAGTGCAGTAGATCATAGTGTAATGTAGTGTATCAGCTTTTCGGTGTGGAAAATGGCAGATATTCCAGAGTGTAGGAGAGCTGATCACATCTTTCCCTTAGTGCAGTGCTTCTCAAATCATGGGGTGTGCCCCCCTAGGGAACATGCTTTGATGGAATAGTGTAGGGCAGGGGTAGGGAACCTTTTTGACGAAGAGAGCCCAAAAAAAGACACAAAGACACCCCCCCCCCACACACACACACATATTTTATATATGTGTGTGTGTGTGTGTCAAATGGGTGTTGTGATGTGCAAAGTGTGGTAGTTGTGGTCGTTTTAGTAGTGCTTGTCACCTCTCGCTTTCAACTAACACCGCTGGCTAGCAGCTTGCCTGTGAAAAGGGGAGCCGAGTGAGTAAGTCTCTCCCTGCCAGTACATAGCCTCTCCACCATCAAGCCCCATGTAGTGCCTCCTCGCGGCGACACATGGGAACTGAGTACCTTGCGGACTCAGGCTGAACTACAGGGGACTCGGAGGAGGTTTGGCCCCCAGACATGCGGCATGCAGGCCCACCGGCGTGTGGACACGCCCTGATGCCCATGACCCAAATCCCCAACTATGGGTTAAATAGTCCCACTGCCTTGTGGATTCCCTTGGTTGGGAGAAGGCTTGGGAGTAAACCCTACAGAAATCCGGAGTGGAGCCCCTAAGGCAGTTGGTCTGAGGATTCCCCTACCTTCTGGCAACTCCTGCAGCTGCGCTGGTACCAAATTGTACTGGATCCTCCTTTCCTTTTGATGCTATCAGCGAGGCCGAGAGGGGGGACTTGACGTCTGGGCAGCACAAGTTCTCCATAGTTCCCGCCCAGGCTCGTAGCGCACTGGAGAGGACACTCCAGCGTTGATGCAAGACTTCGGCTCAACACGGGAAGTAGCAGTTACCGGTTAAAAGCTCATTCCGATTGGCGTAGGATACGGGCGCCTGGGGCTACTTCCGACAGTGGGAGAGACCATCGTGTCTCACTGGATAGCTACCGCCCGCTCCAAGCTGGGCAGCCCCCAGCCAGTAAGGTGCTGTCCCGCCACAGCTCGCCTGCCTTGCTGGATGCGTAGGGCTTAGGGACTGACCATCTCAACAAGCAAGCTGTAAATTCTGCACCAGGCAGACAAAAACGGATAGATACGAAGACTCCAGCTCTTCGAATAGCAAGCTGGAACGTACGGACTATGTGTCCTGGACTGACAAGTGATCTTCAGCAAATTGACGATGCCCGCAAGACTGTAGTCATCGACCATGACCTGACACGTCTGAATATCAACATTGCTTGTCTACAGGAAACCCGCCTGGCTGACAGTGGTACCATCAAAGAGGCCAACAACACCTTCTACTGGCAGGGCCTGCCACAAGACAACCCGAGACTGCATGGTGTAGAGTTTGCTGTGAAGAACTCGTTGATGACGGCGATTGAACCTCCTACCAGTAGATCAGAGAGAATCCTCACTTTATGCCTCTCTACAACTGCAGGTTTTGTAAATCTCCTCAGCATCTATGCACCAACACTCAGTTCCACCCCAGAGGCCAATAACCAGTTTTACGAGGCTCTGGATGATACAATTTCCAGGATCCCCAGCACTGAAGGACTTGACCTACTAGGAGACTTCAATGCGAGAGTGGGTGCCGACTGTGACACCTGGCCTTTCCTGCCTTGGTCATCATGGCATCGGCAGGATGAATGAGAATGGACAGAGGTTGTTGGAGCTGTGCTGCCATCATGGCCTGTGTGTAACAAATACATACTTCAAGTGCAAAGACCACCACAAAGTTTCCTGGAGACACCCCAGATCTTGCCACTGGCACCAGCTAGACCTTATCCTCACCAGGCGCACGGATCTGAGCAGCGTTCTCCACACTAGAAGTTTCCATAGCGCAGACTGCGACACAGACCACACCCTCGTTGGAAGCAGGATACGGCTGACAACAAAGAGGATCCATCACTCTAAAACTAAAGGCCTCCCATGCATCAACACCTGCTCCTCAAGGGATCCCCAGCGAATCCAACTGTTTCATGACACAGTCAAGGAGAAGTTGGCTTTGCAG
>CM045731.1:3295000-3320000 GCA_024760905.1 Plotosus lineatus
TTGTTCAGTAGTAGAATTTGTTTTTGTCTCCATTAGTGCAGTAACAAATTTAACCTGATCAGTTATACAATTAATTCAATTACGAAGGTTATCTAAAGGTGGCACAATTTGCAAAGCGGTCAGCAGGTCTGCTTCACTGTATAAAGGTCATCGGATCCTGTCCCGGGCCTGTGTAGAGTTTGTTGCCCTGTGCTTGCAGGGCTTCCTTCAGGTACTCCGGTTCCCTCCCACAAACCAAAGACATTTGCATTGCGCGAAATCCCTGTTCTGAATTGCCTCTAGAAGTGGAAGTAAGTTTAAATGTTTGAGTAGCTTTTGTGTATTGCAGCTGGATTTCCTTGCAGTGTGGGCACCAGAGTGCAGTAGTATAGTGCAGAATCTGACTAGGCAGCAGAGGAGATGGTTAGATCCAGCTGCTTCTTGTCATCATCAACATCAGGAGACAGATGCAATGGGACGGGATCACTTTTACCTCTGGTGGTGATAATGTAAAGAAGGAACTTGGGTTTGGATTTGGGGTACAGTATTTCCTATACCAGTTCAGGAAGTTTGTGGTAAAGCTGGATTTGTAGCTGTAGGACAGAGTAACATTTATCTCCTTCAGCTCCAGCTTTCTGAGCATACAAGGGACCAATTGAATCTGCCATGGAGTCACCTGCCATAAGGAAAGAAAGAAAACAATATCTTTGATTTTAGGACAAGGGACTTGAAAGTTACAGTTATAATCTGATTTTTTTTCTAATCATCACACAGGCATTTAATTTCTGAATAGAATAATAATAATAATAATAATAATAATAATAGTAAGTGACAATCAGCCGTAACTTACCTAATGAAAGCCATAGACACGTTGAAGCACTCGTCAGACAATGTCCATGAGTTAGTGCCTTGGAGTCAGTTTGTAGTAGAAATGCAGCTCTTGGTGTGGGTGACTAGACCAATCCCTGATTTGCATACATGTATGCAGTTCAGGCATATGAACTGTGCATCTCCTGGAGCCTGTGTTACACTGGCTTTCCTTCTGGTCTTTTTGGCCTCAGCAACAGTAGCAAGTGATATTTCACCTCTGGTGAAACGAGTCTCGTCCTTCCAAGATGTCCTGTTCCTAGCCAGTGTCTCCCAGGTGTTGGTATTTATACCTGTGACTTTATGTCTCTTTTGCAGGCATTTTAAAAACGAAGTTTGGAGTGTCCTACTGGCATGCCTAAGCGTGTAATCAGGGTCTGCTGGAAACATTTGGCGGAGTCCCCTGTCCGAGAGGCCTGTAACTCCCACCATCAGAAGAGATACAATCACGTCCCGGAGGAGGCGGGTGACATGGAATCCGAATGGGCCATGTTTCGTGCCTCCATTGCTCAGGTGGCAGCCCATAGCTGTGGCCGGAAGGTCATCGGTGCTTGTCGTGGCGGTAACCCTCGAACCTGGTGGTGGACACCTGTGGTGAAGGGGGCCGTCCAGCTAAAGAAGGATACTTATCAGGTCTTATTAGCCTGTCAGACTCCCGAGAGAGTGAACAGGTACAGGCAGGCCAAACGTGCTGCAGCCGAGGCTGTCGCAGATGCAAAATTTCTGGTGTGGGAGGAGTTCAGTGAGAGCCTGGAGAGTGATTATCAGTTGACTTAAAAAGGTTCTGGACCACCATCTGGACCACCTTAGGAGGCTGAAGCAGTTCTCCACAAACAAGGTTTACAGTGGAGGTGGGGAGCTGACTACCTCGACTGGGGATGTCGTCAAGAGGTGGAGGGAATACTTTGAGCTCACTAAAGTTGTCAAAAAGCTCCTCGGTGGTCGAGCTCCGGGGTTGGATGAGATCCGCCCAGAATATTTCAGAGCTCTGGATGCTGTAGGACTGTTTTGGTTGACACGTCTCTACAACATGGTGTGGTCATCGGGGGCTGTACCTCTGGATTGGAAAACCAATTGGTGGTCCTGATTTTTAAGAAGGGGGATTGGATGGGTGTGTTAGAATTATCGGGGAATTACACTCCTCAGCCTACCCGGGAAAGTCTATGCAGGGGTACTGGTGAGGAGGATTCGACTGATAGTCGAACCTCGGATTCAGGAGGAACAATGTGGTTTTCATCTTGGCCGTAGCACTCTTGACCAACTCTATACGCTCCACAGAATTTTGGAAGGGGCATGGGAGTTTGCCCAATCTGTCTACATGTCTTTTCTGGATTTGGAGAAGGCTTTCGGCCGTATCCCTCGAACAATCTTGTGGGATGTGCTCTGGGAGTACAGCATTCCAGACCTGTTGCTATGGGCCATTCGATTGCTATATCACTGGAGCCAAAAGGAGTTTGGTCCGTTTGGTAACAACTGGTTGAAATCATTTTCAGTGGAAGTTGGAGTCCACTAAGGCTGTCCTTTGTCACCGATTTGTTCATAATTTTTATGGACAGAATTTCTGGGCGCAGTCAAGTTGTTGAGGGGTTCTAGTTTGGTGGCCATCAGATCTCGTCTCTGCTTTTTGTGTATGATGTTGTCCTATTGGCTTCATCAAGTCAAGACCTTCAGCTCTCATTGGAGCGATTCGCAGCTGAGTGCAAAGCAGCTGGGATGAAGATCAGTACTTCCAAGTCCGAGGCCATGGTTATCAGTAGGACAAGGGTGGAATGCACGCTTCGGGTCGGGAATGAGGTCCTTCCCCAAGTGGAGGAGTTTAAGTATCTTGGGGTCTTGTTCACAAGTGAAGGAAGGATGGCGTGGGAGATCGACAGACAGATCGCTGAAGCCTCTGCTGTTAAACGGAGCCTGTACCGGTCCTTCGTGGTGAGCTGAGCTGCAAGGCGAAGCTCTCAATTTACCAGTCAATCTACATTCCAACCCTCACCTACGGTCACGAGCTTTTGGTAGTGACCGAAAGAACAAGATCGCAGATACAAGCGGCTGAAATGAGCTTCCTTCGCCCGGTGGCGAGGTTCTCCCTTAGAGATAAGGTCTGAAGGTTTACCATCCGGGAACAACTCGGAGTAGATCTACTGCTCCTTCGCATTGAGAGGGGCCAGTTTAGGTGGCTCTGGCATCTGGTCAGAATGCCTCCCGGACGCCTCCCTGGTGTGGTGTTTTGGGCATGTCCAAATGGGAAGAGAGCCCGGGGTCAATCGAGAACTTGGCTTGTCTGGGACCACCTTGGTGTCCCCCTGGAAGAGTTGTAGGAAGTGACTGGGGAGAGGGACGTCTGGACCCGACCCTGGTCTTAGCGGAAGATGAATGAATGAAATATATATATGTATATATCTATCTATCTATATCTATCTATCTCTCTCTCTCTCTCTCTCTCTCTATATATATATATATATATATATATATATATATATATATATATATATATATATATATAAGATAAAATAAGATAAGATAAGATACAGCTTTATTAATCTCACAATGGAGAAATTCACTGTTACAGCCTATATTAAAGTGTAATGTATCTGAGTGCAGAGTAGATGGGTTGATATGGTTCACAGTCAGTGGGGTAGATGTGGTTGATTAAAGTGCACGGGGTTTTTATTGCACATAACTGGTATTTTCACAGACAGTTACAAAGTGGCGTTGTACAGTCTGATAGCGGTGGGAATGAACGACCTGCGGTAGCGCTCCTTCCTGCACTGAGGATGTCTCAGTCGTCCACTGAAGGAGCTGCTCAGCTCCTCGACAGTCTGGTGCAGTGGGTGAGAGCTGTTGGACAGGATGGATGTATGATTTTCTGAGTAGATCCTTCCGTAGGAGAGTGCTCAATACTCTTTGGTAGAGCAAATAAACAAATGAACATTTGTATATATATATATATATATATATATATATATATATATATATATATATATATATATATATATATATATATATATATATAATGAACAAAATAATGCAGCCATGAGGTGGGGGGGGTGGGGGACTAACCAGTGTCTCTCCCCCTCATGCCGGTCCCAAGTCCGGAGAAATGCAGAGGGTTGTGTCAGGAAGGGCATCTGACGTAAAACCAATGCCAAACATTTATGATGCAAATCAGAAGTATTACCGGATCGGTCGAGGCCCGGGTTAACAACAACAGCCATCAGTGCTGTCAATCAACAGGGTGCTGATGGAAATTGGACTACTGTTGGTCGAAGACATCGAAGAAGGAGAGGTGGGAGGCGTGTCCGTAGGCAGAGAGAGAAGAGGAAAGGCATGAGTCTAGGACTGAGAGTGGGGACTTTGAATGTTGGAACTATGCAAAGAAAAGGTAGAGAGCTGGCTGACATGATGCAGAGTAGGAAGGTGGACATACAGTGCGTTCAGGAGACCAGGTGGAAAGGTAGCAAACCTAAAAGCTTAGGAGCAGGGTTTAAGCTATTTTATCACGGTGTGGATGGGAAGAGAAATGGAGTCGGAGTCATCTTGAAGGAGGGGTTTGTCAGGAATGTTCTAGAAGTGAAAAGAGTGTCAGACAGAGTGATGAGTCTCAATTTAGAAATTGAAGGTGTGATGCTCAATGTTGTAAGTGCTTATGCCCCACAGACAGGATGTGAGCGAGAAGAGAAGGAGAGATTCTGGAGGGAGTTAGATGAAGTGATGCAGAGTACCCCCAGAGGTGAAAGAGTGGTCATTGGTGCAGACTTCAATGGACATGTTGGTGCAGGCAACAGAGAGGACGAGGAAGTGATGGGCAGGTTTGGTATCCAGGACAGGAACGCAGAAGGACAGATGTTGATAGATTTTGCAAAAAGGATGGAAATGGCTGTGGTGAATACTTTCTTCCAGAAGAAACAGGAGCATAGGTTGACTTATGAAAGCGGAGGTAGGAGCACGCAGGTAGACTACATCTTGTGTAGGTGATGTAATTTGAAGGAAGTCAGTGACTGCAAAGTAGTAGTGGGTGAGAGTGTTGCCAAACAGCACAGGATGGTGGTGTGCAGGATGACTCTGATGGTGAGGAAGGTGAAAAAGGCAAAGGCAGAGCAGAAGACAAAGTGGTGGAAGCTGAAAAAGGAAGAGTGTCGTGTTGTCTTCAACGAGGAGTTGAAACAGGTGCCAGGAAGTGCTTCCAAATGACTGGACAACCACAGCAAATGTGATCAGGGACACAGGTAGGAGAGTACTTGGTGTGTCCTCTGGAAGGAAAGTAGATAAGGAGAGTTGGTGGTGGAATGAGGAAGTGCAGGAGTGTGTACAAAGGAAGAGGTTAGCTAAGAAGAAGTGGAAGAGAGAGGAAGAAGAAGAGAGTAAACAGGAGTACAGGGAGACACAGCGTAAGGCGAAAGTAGCAGTGGCTAAGGCTAAACAGAGGTCGTATGATGACTTGTATGATAGGTTGGATAGTAAAGAGGGATAAAATGATCTATACAGGTTGGCACAGCAGAGAAATAGAGATGGGAAGGACGTGCAGCAAGTTAGATTGATAAAGGACAGAGAGGGAAATATATTGACTGATGACAGAAGTGTGCTGGGAAGATGGAAAGAGTACTTTGAAGAGCTGATGAATGAGGAAAATGAGAGAGAAAAAAGAGTAGAAGAGGTGACCAGGAAATTGAAGAGGATGAAGAATGGAAAGGCAGTTCGTCCTGATGATATACCTGTGGAGGTATGGGAGTGTCTAGGAGAGGTAGCAGTAGATTTTCTGACAAGAACATTCAACAAGGTCCTAGAGAGTGAGTAGATGCCGGAGGAGTGGAGGAGAAGTGTGCTAGTGCCCATTTTTAAGAACAAGGGAGACATGCAGAGTTGCAGCAATTACAGAGGGATATAGTTGATGAGCCATACGATGAAGTTATGGGAAAGAATAGTGGAAGCCAGACTAAGGGCAGAGGTCAGCATTTGTGAACAACAGTTTGGTTTCATGCCAAGAAAGAGCACCACAGATGCAGTCTTTCTCTTGAGGATGTTAATAGAGAAGTACAGAGAAGGTCAGAGGGAGCTACATTGTGCCTTTGTGGATCTGGAAAAAGCATATGACAGGATGCCAAGAGAAGAACTGTGGTATTGTATGAGGAAGTCTGGAGTGGCAGAGAAGTATGTTAGAGTGGTGCAGGACATGTATGAGAGATGTAAGACAGTGGTGAGGTGTGCTGTTGGTGTGACCAACGAATTCAAGGTGGAGGTGGGACTGCATCAAGGGTCAGCTCTGAGCCCCTTCTTGTTTGCTATGGTGATGGACAGGCTGACAGACGAGGTGAGACAAGAATCTCCATGGACTATGATGTTTGCAGATGACATTGTGATCTGTAGTGAGAGCAGAGAACAAGTGGAGGAAAATCTAGAGAGGTGGAGGTATGCCCTGGAAAGGAGAGGAATAAGATAAGATAAGATAAGATAAGGTACAGCTTTATTAATCTCACAATGGAGAAATTCACTGTTACAGGCTCTTGAGGTACCATCAGTAGGGGGTGCAAAAATAGATACAAATACAAACATGCACACGTACATATATATTATATAAGTAAATAAATAAGTAGATACATAAATAGTATAAATTAATCAACAATAAAAGAAAAGAATGGAGCAACTTTATAGACTGGCCTATATTAAAGTGTAATGTATCTGAGGGCAGAGATGAGTTGATATGGTTCACAGTCAGTGGGGTAGATGTGGTTGATTAAATGTTGATTAATGTGAAGGTTAGCCTCAGAAAATCAGAATACATGTGTGTGAATGAGAAGGACCCAGGAGGAACGGTGATGTTACAGGGAGCAGAGATAACGAAGGTGGAGGATTTTAAGTACTTAGGCTCAACAATCCAGAGCAATGGAGAGTGTGGAAAAGAGGTGAAGAAGCGTGTGCAGGCAGGCTGGAATGCTTGGAGAAAAGTGTCCGGTGTGATGTGCGATAGGAGAGTGTCAGCAAGAATGAAAGGAAAAGTGTACATCAGAGGGACAGCCCACGTAAGATGTTTTGGAGACAAAGTCAGAGAGGCTAGATTGAGATGGTTTGGACATGTACAGAGGGGGGATAGTGAGTATATTGGCAGTAGGATGCTGAGGTTGGAACTACCAGGAAGAACACCAAAGAAGAGATTTATGGATGTGGTGAAGGAAGACATGAAGGTCGTTGGAGTCAGAAAAGAAGATGCGGAGGACAGGGTGAGGTGGAGGCGGATGATTTGCTGTGGCGACCCCTTTAGGGAGCAGCCGAAAGTAAAAGAAGAAGATATAATGAACAAAATCAAATGAGTTTGACAAATAAAATTATGTAAGGAGGGATGTATGTTTGCTTCTGATCTGTCTCTGTATGCACACACACACACACACACACACACACACACACACACACACACACACACACACACACACAGAGAGAGAGAGAGAGAGAGAGAGAGATGCAAAGTAAACTTTGTTCCTTTTGTTGTTCTTTCAGTTTTCTGTTGTATGTTGCCCTCTGGTGGAGTGAAAGACACTTTTTACCTCAGGATCAGAATACTCTGTTCAGTCCTGAATCTCTTTCAATTTAGTTTGAGAGAAGCTGTTTACAAACAAGTAAATTATGAAAAAGTTATATCTGATTTCATAATGTATCAGAATTACGAACCATATCATACGAAGTCATGATATCTTTTCCTTGTGAACTTTTATACATAAATAATCCTAAATAAAAGTGTAATAAAAGAAAAAACAAAAAAAAAAGCAAATCTTTCAGTTTAAAATGCATGTAAATTACTGAACATCAGCAGATAAACTCCTTTTTGCTCCTTCAAACACAGCAGGAGGAGGAAAACTCAGTTTTTGTACAGTACAGTCGGGTTTCCTGTCACTGTGGGCCTCAGAGCGCAGTAGTATAGTGCAGAGTCTGATACAGCAGCAGAGGAGATGATCAGATCCACTCGTTTCTGCTTATCATCAACATCAGCAGCTAAACGTGGTGGAGAATCACCTTTAAATCCACTTGGATCAATGAAAAGAAGGAACTCCGGGTTCAGTTTCGGGTATTGCCTGTACCACTGCAGATAGTTTACTGAACCCTTGAAATTTTTGTAGCTGCAGGACAGAGTAACATTTTCGCCTTCATCTATAACCTCAGAGGTGGAGAGTGACTCAATCGAATCTGCCATGGAGTCTCCTGTCATAGAGAAGAAAACAAAAAATATTTTAAAAAATAAGACAAGCAAGCCTGTTACATAACACTGAGTAATATTCAGAAATTTCCTTCACATCGTACCGCTTGATTTAACCAGCTGTCCAAACCTAGCTAATAAATTAGTGTCTACTTTACTGCCTCTAATGTTACATCACAAACATACTGTATATCAACAAGCACCTGCTTCCCAAATTAATTCACCTACTAAACAACTCAAAAAAAAACCCAAACAAACAAAAAAACTGGTACTGGATCAGACACAGCTGGATTTTTCAAGTCAGTTTTGACTCACCGAATGAAAAACACAAACACATGAATAAAGCAGTGAACATGATTCAGAGTTTTTAGCCAAATGAACAGACTCTGATGTCTTCTTGTACAAGATTATGTTCATATCTGAAAAGATTGACAAAGCTCCACCCCACAGCGTCACATGACTGTCCCCAACGCTGCTCACAAAGTTTTGACGTGCTGCAGCATCCTGGTAATACACTTATCCTCAAAATCATTGAGGAAGATTTTATATTACTCACATAGAAAAATAAATCATATTTAAACAAACTGTGATTAATTATTTTTCTAGAGGTTTGTTTGTTTAAAGCTATGCATGGCATATCCAAATAGCAAAAAAAAACAAAAAAAAACAAAAAAAACAAACAAACAAACAAATCAAGAAGAATAAATAACAGCCACACAATAACAAGACCAATAACAGCCACAGACAGAGAAATATAACAGTGAACACGATGAAAGCTGTTGGATAGTTATTCTCCTCTAATCCTTTCTGTTTGCCTTTAATGTTAAAGCTTCACTAAGCTCCACCCAGAGAGTCACATTATCATTTCAACAGTGCACAAGGACCACTTTCTACCATAAGAGACAGGAGCATCTTCTTCTTTTCCTTTCGGCTTTTCCCTTCAGGGGTCGCCACAGCAAATGATCTGCCTCCATCTCTCCCTATCCTCTGCATCTACTCTTACTCCAACGACCTTCATGTCCGCCTTCACCGCATCCATAAATCTTCTCTTTGGTCTTCCTCTGGGCCTTTTGCCTGGTAGTTCCAACCTCAGCATCCTACGACCAATATACTCACTATCCCTCCTCTGCACATGTCCAAACCACCTCAATCTAGCCTCTTTGACTTTGTCTCCAAAACATCTTACATGTGCTGTCCCTCTGATGTACTCATTTCTGATCCTATCCATCCTAGTTACTCCCAAAGAGAACCTCAACATTTTCATCTCTGCTACCTCCAACTCTGACTCCTGTCTTTTCCCCAGGGCCACTGTCTCTAAACCATACAACATTGCTGGCCTCATCACCGTCTTGTACACTTTTCCCTTCATTCTTGCCGATACTCTCCTATCACACATCACACCGGACACTTTTCTCCATCCATTCCAACCTGCCTGCACGTGCTTCTTCACCTCTTTTCCACACTCTCCATTGCTCTGGATTGTTGAGCCTAAGTACTTAAAATCCTCCACCTTCTTTATCTCTGCCCCCTGTAACCTCAAAGTTCCTCTTGGGTCCTTGTCGTTCACACACATGTATTCTGTCTTACTAAGACTAACCTTCAATCCTCTCCTTTCCAGGGCATACCGCCACCTCTCTAGATTTTCCTCCACTTGGTCTCTGCTCTCACTACAGATCACGATGTCATCTGCAAACATCATAGTTTATGGAGATTCTTGTCTAACCTCGTCTGTCAGCCTGTCCATCACCATAGCAAACAAGAAGGGGCTGAGAGCTGACCCTTGATGCAGTCCCACCTCCACCTTGAACTCTTCTGTCACACCGACAGCACACCTCACCACTGTCTTACATCTCTCATACATGTCCTGCACCACTCTAACATACTTCTCTGTCACTCCAGACTTCCTCATACAATACCACAGTTCTTCTCTCGGCACCCTGTCATATGCTTTCTCCAGACCCACAAAGGCATAATGCAGCTCCTTCTGACCTTCTCTGTACTTCTCTATTAACATCCTCAAAGCAAACACTGCATCTGTGGTGCTCTTTCTTGGCATGAAACCAAACTGTTGTTCACAAATGCTGACCTCTGCCCTCAGTCTTGCTTCCACTATTCTTTCCCATAACTTCATTGTATGGCTCATCAACTTTATCCCTCTGTAGTTGCTGCAACTCTGTACATCTCCCTTGTTCTTAAAAATGGGCACAAGCACACTTCTCCTCCATTCCTCTGGCATCTGCTCACTTTCTATATATATATATATATATATATATATATATATATATATATACAGTATATATTTTTTGTTTTGTTTTTTTGTTAATTTAAATTTTCTGTTCTAATATTATGACTCCATAATGTTGCACCTTTCTTAGCTAGTTTGCACCCCCTACTGAGGGTACTTTGAGAGCCTGTAACAATCAATTTCTCCATTGTGAGATCAATAAAGCTGTATCTTATCTTATATTATCTTATCTTGGGTATATTAAAACCATGCTGAGGTTTTTCTACGGTGCAGTTGGGTTTCCTCTCACTGTGGGCCTCAGAGCGCAGTAGTATAGTGCAGAGTCTGATGGAGCAGCAGAGGAGATGATCAGATCCACTCGTTTCTTATTATCATCAACTCCAGGAGACAGGCGCGGTGAGGGAGAATCAGTCGAATCTCCAGTTGGAAGGATGTAAAGAAGGAACTCAGGTTTGGAATTTGGATATTGTCTGTACCACTCTAGATTATTTACAATAGAACTGAAGTCTTTGTGGCTGCAGGACAAAGTAACCTTTTCACCTTCATCTCCAACTTTATGAGATAAAAGTGGCTCTATTGGATCTGCCATGGAGTCGCCTGTCATAGAAAAGACAACAGAATATTTGGATCGTTCGACGATTCAGGCAAAGTTACAATACTCAACCTCACATTCTGATGATTTCATCATCACAGACTCAGCAATATTTACTATTAATATATCTGTAATTAATAAACATTCAATGTTACCCACTTAGTGAAATCCACAGTAACGTCAATATAATAAAGACCATAATGAACGGTGCTGGGAGATGAAAATATTCTGAGCTCTTTCTGTTTGCTATTATGAGAAGAACTGGTTCATGAAGCTCCTCCTCACAGCATCACATGGCATCTGTATTGTTGGAGAACCAGTAACAGGAGTAACAATTCAACATCTCTAAGAAAGTGAGACAGACACAAATGAAGGCCAAAATAATCCTTTTTTCATTTCACCTTAAGATAATTCATAAAAAAATGAAATACAATTAAATAAAATTGAAAAAAAAAAATCAGAAATTACATTTTTGGGCTGAAGAAATAAATCCGTATAACTTTCAACAGAGAACACACAGAGATGTCTCTGCATCTGGTTTTGTAGCATAATCAATGGTGGTCTCTTCAATCGTTGACAGAAACAGGTTCTGTTAAAACAGCTGTTGCTCTTTTAAACTGTCATGTTTCTTCTGGTAGTATCGGTAGCTTTCTCTTACAAAGCCCCACAGTTATGGAATAACCTTCCGGTTAATGTTCGAGATTCAGACTCAGTCATGTTGGAGTCCCTGCAACACTCAGCAATAATAAATTCTTCTATTTCCATTACAGTGTTATGAGTAAACCTCAAAAAATGTCTCAAAACATCAACACAAGTCCCTCTCTCTCTGTGAAACATGCTGACGGCTTTTCAGCCTACTCTTTACAAAAGTCAGCAATGGTTCTTTTACATGCCTCTCACCATAGACAGTGAGAGACATGGCCCAGCTTTGATAACCCAGTTAGCCACACTGGGGGGGACAGTGACAACCCTGTGGGGGACTCGAACCCCCAACCTTAGGATCAGCGATCCTGCGCCCTATCCACTAGACCACCACTGAGCCTAAGTACTTAAAATCCTCCACCTTTTTTATCTCTGCTCCCTGTAGCCTCATTGTTCCTCTTATGTTCTTGTCGTTCACACCCATGTATTCTGATTTACTGAGGCTAACCGTCATTCCTCTCCTTTCCAGGGCAGACCTCCACCTTTCTAGATTTTCCTGCAGTTGCAAACAAGAAGGGGCTCAGAGCTGACCCTTGATGCAGTCCCATCTCTACCTTGAACTCTTCTGTCACACCAACAGCACACCTCACCACTGTCTTACATCGCTCATAAATGTCCTGCACCACTCTAACATACTTCTCTGCCACTCCAGACTTCCTCATGCAATACCAAAGTTCCTCTCTCAGCACCCTGTCATATGCTTTCTCCAGATCCACAAAGGCACAATGCCACTCACTCTGACCTTCTCTGTACTTCTCAATTAACATCCTCAAATCTGTGGTGCTCTTTCTTTGCATGAAACCAAACTGTTCACAAATGTGAGGCGTTCTACTGAATGTAGGTGCTTGTCGCAAGTGACGTATGGTGCTTGTGAAACAAAGCATGGCTTATTTGAACTTCCAATCTTTCAAATGAGCAAGTGCACGGTGAATACTTCTCTAGTACTCAACCTTCACTTGATCACTTACTCTTTCCATATTCCCAGCACACTTCTGTCATCAGTCAATACATTTCCCACCTTGTCCTTAATCATTCTGACTTGCTGCACGTCCTTTCCATCACTATTTCTCTGCTGTGCCAACTTGTATAAATCATTTTCTCCCTCCTTACTGTCCAACCTAGCACACAAGTCATCATACGTCCTCTGTTTGGCCTTTGACACTGCTACCTTCACCTTACGCTGTATCTCTCTGTACTCCTCTTTAGTCTCTTCGGTCTTCTCTATGTCTCACTTCTTCTTAGCTAACCTCTTCCTTTGTGCACACTCCAGCACTTCCTCACTCCACCACCAATTCTCCTTCTCTACTGTCCTTCCAGAGGACACACCAAGTACTCTCCTACCTGTCTCCCTGATCACATTTGCTGTAGTTGTGAAGTCATCTGGAAGCACTTCCTGGCCACCCAAAACCTGTTTCAACTCCTCCTCGAAGACAACACGACACTTTTCCTTTTACAGCTTCCACCACTTTGTCTTCTGCTCTGCCTTTGCCTTCTTCACCTTTCTTACCATCAGCATCATCCTGCACACCACCATCCTATGCTGTTTGGCAACACTCTCACCCACTCCTACTTTGCATCTACCAACAGCTGTCCTTCTGCGTTCCTGTCCTGGATACCAAACCTGCCCATCACTTCCTCGTCCCCTCTGTTGCCTCCACCAACATGTCCATTGAAGTCTGCACCAATGACCACTCTTTCACCTCTGGGGGTATTCTGCATAACTTCTTCAAACTCACTCTAGAATCTCTCCTTTTCTTCTTGCTCACATCCTGCCTGTGGGGCATAAGCACTAACAACATTGAACATCACACCTTCAATTTCTAACGAGACCCATCACTCTGTCTGACACTCTTTTCACTTCTAGAACATTCCTGACCAACCCCTCATTCAAGATGACTCCTACTCCATTTCTCTTCCCATCCACACCATGACAAAAAAGCTTAAACCCCGCTCCTAGGCTTCTAGCTTTGCTACCTTTCCACCTGGTCTCATGAACACACAGTATGTCCACCTTCCTCCTCTGCATCATGTCAGCCAGCTCTCTACCTTTCCCTTTCATAGTTCCAACCTTCCCAGGTGTTGATGTCGATGCCAGATAATTTCATGTCCCGCTTGCACACGTCCTTGTACCGAAGCTGTGGTCTTCCTGTGCAGCGGGAGCCCTCACACAGCTCTCCATACAACATGTCTTTAGGGATGCGCCCCTCGTCCATTCGCCGTACGTGACCCAACCACCTAAGTCGTCTCTGGCTCAGCAGTGCGAGCAGACTTGGCATGCCAGCACGCTGTAGTACCTCAGTATTGGTTACTTTGTCTTGCCATTTTATATGGAGCAGACGCCTGAGACAGCGGAGGTGGAAGCTGTTGAGCTGCTTTTCCTGACCAGCGTACGTGGACCAGGCCTCACTGTCATAAAGGAGTGTGCTGAGTACACAGGTCTGGTAGACACGTAGCTTGGTGTTCTCCGTTCGCTGGGTGTGACTCCATATACGCTTGTTCAGTTTGGACATCACTGCGGTGGCTTTCCCGATTCTGCATGAGATCTCTGTGTCAAGAGAGAGAGTGTTGGTGATAGTGGATCCCAGGTAGGTGAAGGAGTCCACGACCTCAAGCTGCGTGTTATTTATGTTGATGTTTGGGACTGTGTTTGTGCCCTGGGCCAGGATGTTTGTCTTCTTCAGGCTGATGGTCAGTCCGAATTCATTACAGGCATGGGACAGGCGATTGACTTGCTCTTGAAGACCAGCCTCAGTGTGAGACATCAGTGCAGCGTCATCCGCGAATAGCATCTTGCGGATGAGGACCTGCCTCAGCTTTGTCTTAGCGTGCAGTCGAGATATGTTAAACAATTTTCCATCTGATCTGGTGTGGATATGGATCCCTTCATCACTGTCAGAGAAGGCATACTGAAGAAGCATCGAGAACAGTATCCCAAAGAGTGTCGGCGCTAGGACGCAGCCTTGCTTCACACCACTGCTTACTGGGAAGGCTTCAGAAGTCCCACCATTGAAGCAGACTGTGCTGTGCATGTCCTTGTGAAAGGAGGTCACGATTTGTAGTAACCTTTGAGGACATCCAATCTTGTGCAGGAGGCTGAAGAATCCGCTTCTGCTGACCAGGTCGAATGCTGTAGTCAGGTCTATGAAAGCAATGTACAGGGGCTTCTGCTGCTCCCGAAACTTCTCTTGCAGTTGACGAAGTGAGAAGATCATATTGACTGTGGATCGGCCTGCCCTGAAACCACACTGCGATTCTGGGTACACCCGGGAAGCAAGAATCTGAAGGTGAGTAAGGACAACACGAGCAAATATGTTCCCTATGATGCTAAGGAGGGAGATGCCATGGTAGTTGTTACAGTCAATGCGGTTGCGCTTGTTTTTGTAGAGGGTTACAATGTTTGCATCGCGCATGTCCTGGGGGATGAACCCTTCCTTCTAGCATAAGCAAAGCAGCTCATGGAGGTGCTGCAAGAGTGCTGGCTTGCCACTCTTCAAGACTTCAGGGGGATGCCATCCTTTCCAGGGGCTTCCAGGCCAGACAATCAATGGCTTTGCCCAGTTCGTCCACTGAAGGCAGGTAAGCCAGATCCTCCATGACAGGTAAGTTTGGTAGGGCATTTAATGTCACCACATTCTTGGTTGCGTACAGCTCCAGGCAATGTTCCACCCAGCGTTCAAGCTGCTTGCCTTGGTCCATGATCACCTCCCCGGTTTTGGTCTTGAGGGGTGCAGTCTTAATTGTGGTTGGGCCAGCAGCTGTCTTGATGCCATTGTACATGGCCATTGCGTTGCCAGTGTCAGCTGCCATCTGGATCTTGCTGCAGAGGTTCAGCCAGAAGTCGTTTGCACAGCAGCGGGCTGTCTGCTGGGCTTTGTTTCGTGCGGCTTTGAGGGTGTCCCGAGTACTGGTGCTGTGGTTTTGCTTGTATGCTAGGAGGGCTTCCCTCTTGGCTTCTGTCACAGGCTGCATCTCCTCCCAGTGAGCCTCATACCAGTCTACACTCCAACGCTCCTTTTTCCCAAATGCGGTGAGGGCTGTTGTGTAGATAATATCTCTCAGGAAGCTCCACTTGCTGTTGATGTGTTTGCCAGGAGTCTGCAAAGCCAACTTCTCCTTGACTGTGTCATGAAACAGTTGGATTTCGCTGGGGATCCTTTGAGGACTAGGTGTTGATGCGTGGGAGGCCTTTAGTTTTGGACTGATGGATCCTCTTTGTTGTCAGCCTTATCCTCTCTGCTGTGCCAACCTCTATAAATCATTTTCTCCTTCCTTACTGTCCAACCTATCATACAAGTCATCATATGCCCTCTGTTTGGCCTTTGACACCGCTACCTTCACCTTACTCTGTATCTCACTGTCCTCCTCTTTACTCTCTTTGGTCTTCTCTATGTCTCACTTCTTCTTAGCTAAACTCTTCCTTTGTGCACACTCCAGCACTTCCTCACTCCACCACCAATTCTCCTTCTCTACTGTCCTTCCAGAGGACACACCAAGAACTCTCCTACCTGTCTCCCTGATCACATTTGCTGTAGTTGTCCAGTCAACCGGAAGCACATCCTGACCATCCAAAGCCTGTCCTGCACCACTCTAACATACTTCTCTGCCACTCCAGACTTCCTCATGCAATACCACAGTTCTTCTCTCGGCACCCTGTCATATGCTTTCTCCAGATCCACAAAGGCACAATGCAGCTCCCTCTGACCTTCTCTGTACTTCTCCATTAACATCCTCAAGGCAAACACTGCATCTGTGGTGCTCTTTCTTGGCATGAAACCAAACTGTTGTTCACAAATGCTGACTTCTGCCCTTAGTCTAGCTTCCACTATTCTTTCCCATAACGTCATCGTATGGCTCATCAACTTTATCCCTCTGTAGTTGCCACAACTCTGCACATCTCCCTTGTTCTTAAAAATGGGCACCAGCACACTTCTCCTCCATTCCTCTGGCATCCTCTCACTCTCTAAGACCTTGTTAAATGTTCTTGTCAGAAAATCTACTGCTACCTCTCCTAGACACTTCCATACCTCCACAGGTATGTCATCAGGACCAACTGCCTTTCCATTCTTCATCCTCTTCAATGCCCTCCTCACTTCACCCTTACTAATCTTTGCTACTTCCTGGTCCTCAACAGTCACCTCTTCTACTCTTTTTTCTCTCTCATTTTCCTCATTCATCAGCTCTTCAAAGTACTCTTTCCATCTTCCCAGCACACTTCTGTCATCAGTCAATACATTTCCCTCTGTGTCCTTTATCAATCTAACTTGCTGCACGTCCTTCCCATCTCTATTTCTCTGCTGTGCCAACCTGTATAAATCATTTTCTCCCTCCTTACTTTCCAACTGAGCATACAAGTCATCAAACGCGCTCTGTTTGGCCTTTGACACTGCTACCTTTGCCTTACGCTGTGTCTCCCTGTACTCCTGTTTACTCTCTTCGGTTTTCTCAATGTCCCACTTCTTCTTCGCTCAGCTCTTCCTTTGTACACACTCCTGCACTTCCTCATTCCACCACCAAGTCTCCTTCTCTACTGTCCTTCCAGAGGACACACCAAGAACTCTCCTACCTGTCTCCCTGATCACATTTGCTGTAGTTGTCCAGTCAACCGGAAGCACATCCTGACCATCCAAAGCCTGTTTCAATTCCCCCTTGAAGACAACACGACACTCTTCCTTTTTCAGCCTCCAACACTTTGTCTTCTGTTCTGCTTTTGCCCTCTTCACCTTGCTCATCATCAGCGTCATCCTGCACACCACCATCCTATGCTGTTTGGCAACACTCTCACCTACTCCTACTTTGCAGTCACTGACTTCCTTCAAATTACATTGCCTACACAATATGTAGTCTACCTGTGTGCTTCTACCTCTGCTTTTATAAGTCACCCTATGCTCCTGTCTCTTCTGGAAGAAAATTTTCACCACAGCCATTTCCATACTTTTTGCAAAATTAATCAACATTTAAATCTACCATGAAGTATTACATTGAAAAAAGTGAAATAAACAAAAGTCCTATCTACCCGATGGTCGATGACAGAATAAATGTTGCATTGCCCATTCCGATGTGTCATAATGTTAAAATAAGCTACATTCCATGTCAATTTAACTTCTGTACTGTTGTTTTATGTATAGATGACTAATTTCGGCACACGCAGTACATTGAGTCTGAGTCTGAGTCGTATCTATGAGTCTGCCATGGAGTGACTTGTCCGAGCAAAGAGAATAATAATAATAATAATAATAATAATAATAATAATAATAATAAGAAGAAGAAGAAGAAGAAGAAGAAGAAGAAGAAGATCATATGATGACTTTCTTAACATTACACAGCTTCACTTTCCAGTGAACATGATGAATGGTGTCTGTGTAATGATGTATTCTGATAGCTTTCTGTCTTGTATTATGTTAATAACTTGAAAGGTTGACAAAGCTCCTCCCCACAGCATCAAATGACTGTCACAAATGTTGCTGATAGATTCTCGACTGGCTGCAACATACAGGTATTTCATTTATCCTCCACGAGGAATCTTTTATAATATTGAATTATTATGAAAGTTAACATAAAAGTTGTATATTATTAAACTAATAATGGAGAGTCTTAATTTGTATTCTGTACCAAAGTATGAAATTCTTCAGAAGGAACATGACAGTGAGACAAGTGGGTTGAGCAAATGCAGCAGTGCCACACTAACAACTCATAAATGTGTCAAAAGATTTATTAACATCGGTCTGAAATTTTCATTTGCAATTTATACATACATCACATCGTGGATAGAATTTCTAGGTGCACCCGAGGCGTTCAGGGGTTCTGGCTTGGTAGCCATCCTATCTTGTCTCTGCTTTTTGCGGATGATGTTGTCCTTTTGACTTCATCAGGCCGAGACATCAAGCAATTGGAGCAATTCGCAGTCGAGTGCGAAGCAACCGGGATGAAAATCAGCACCTCCAAATCTGAGGCCATGGTTCTCAGTCGGACAAGGATGGAACGCACCCTCCGGGTCGGGAATGAGGTCCTGCCCCAAGTGGAGGAGTTTAAGTATCTTGAGGTCTTGTTCATAAGTGATGGAAGGATGGAGCAGGAGATCAACAGACTGACCGCTGCAGCCTCTGCTCTTAAACGGAGCCTGTACCAGTCCGTCATGGTGAAGAAGGAGCTAACTTGCAAAGGAAACTTATGAATTTACCAGTCGATCTATGCTCCAACCCTCACCTATGGTCATGAGCTTTGGGTAGTGACTGAAAGAATAAGGTTGCAAAGTAAATGTAACTCATTTTGTTGAGGAGCAGAATTTTTATTTATTTACTTATTTATTTTTTACACGAATTTAGCCTACTCATTCAGTTATACTGGACATTTAACCACTAAACACCATCATTCCCAAAACCAAATCACTGAATACCATTATTCCCAACATCCAGTCATTGAATACCAATTATTTCAATTATTAAGATTACAGATGGGTGGCACAATTTCAAAGTGGTCACCATGGCTCCTTTACTGCAAGAAGGTCCTCGGTTCAAGTCCTGACTGAGGGCAGTTCTGTGTATCAGATGTAATGGTTAAAGGGCACTGAATAAAATGAGTTAAATCCTTAAAACCTTAGGTTAAACCTTAGGTTAAACCTTAGGTTAAACCTTCCAAGCTTATTTCTCACTATTCCAAGCTTATTTCTCACTCAGCAACAAGATGGATGAATTACATCTGTGCTTTAATTCACACGACATGGATTATTAGTGTAATGGTCATTTCTAAAACTTCGATTAGGTAGAATGCCCATGATTGGTTGATGATCACTGTGAGTGACAGGGAAGTTAGCATATGCCGTCCCTCCCTCCTGTGAGGGCTTGGCTAATTAGCTCCCATGGACTCACGGCCATAGATGGCTGTGGCATTAACTTGGATTCAAATTTGTCAGTGTTTTGACATTTGGCAGTGTTTTGAATCAAGCAAGGAGCTACAAGAAGTCAGTGGAGAGAACCTTGCAGATGACTGGTGTGGGAGAATTTGGAAAGGTTCAAAGCAAGCCATGCATTTGCATTCTGTATCAGCTGCAGAAGTTGAGTAGTGCTCAAAGGTGGACTACCAGAAGCGATTTGCAGTTGTCTAGCCTTGAGATGACAAGGGGCTGAACAAGTGTCTACATGACTTTGGGGGCGGGGGGGGATGCATGAAGCCTTCTAATTGTAAAGAGAAAACCAGCATGACCAAGAAAGATCAGCTATGAGATAAGGAAAGTACATAGTACATGGGGACTCCAAGGCTTTGTGCAGAAAAGGATAAATCAGAATTGTTCAAGGTGATGGCAAGATGTTGATTCGGGGATATGCCAGCAATTCAATCTTCCTCGATTAAGCTTCAGATGATGAGCTGCCATCCAGGATGAGATACTTGCCAGACATGAAGAGTTCTGGGCAGAAACATCAGTGTCTCAAGAAGGAAAGGACAAGACAAGTTATGTCATCTGCCGAGCAGTACGATGAGAATATAACACTACCAAGTGACCAAGAATGTAAGAAGAACAGAAGTGGAAGTCTGTGCAGCACAAATGTGGAGCCTCTTCATGTAACATGATATAAGCGACCTTCCAGGGAGGAAGCAAGCCATCACAATGCTGGATCATGAATTCCAACACTCCTAGATAGATAACAAATCTTGTGGTTGACTGTGTCAAAAGCTGCTACAGGTTTCAGGAGGCTGAAGACTGATAACGTCTTGGCTGATCTTTCAGCATGTTGTTTCTCTGTGACAGCCCAAAGTACAGTCCTGTTAAATTTGCTGCTTTGAAGCCAAATTGATTCGGGTCTAGGGGTTATTCTGCAAAAGATAAAAGGATGTTTGGTTATAAATACTGCTTTTAAAACTTTTAGATCGGAATGAGAGTAGTAGAGCTGATGTCTGGTGGATCCAGAGATGGGTTTATTCAAGATGGGTACAAATCTGGCTCTCTTGAATGCAGATGGTAAATGAGCAGATGATGTGGAGTTTTTAATGATGGTGATGGTGAGGAGAACAAGGTCTTTAGAATATTTAGAAAGGGAGTAGATCCAGTGGACAGCTGATAGGGTTGCATGAAGAGATGACTTGCTGGATGTCTTTATTTGTGAGATTGGAAGACTGTCAGCAGGAGGAGGTGCAATCTATGCTGTGCAGTATAGGAGTTGGGCAAACTTTTCTGCATTCTGGGAAGATGGAGCAAGTGGAGCAGTTGGATTAAGTAAGGGAAGACGAAAAGCTGTGGAGATACAATGAGTGTAGTGCAGTAGATCATAGTGTAATGTAGTGTATCAGCTTTTCGGTGTGGAAAATGGCAGATATTCCAGAGTGTAGGAGAGCTGATCACATCTTTCCCTTAGTGCAGTGCTTCTCAAATCATGGGGTGTGCCCCCCTAGGGAACATGCTTTGATGGAATAGTGTAGGGCAGGGGTAGGGAACCTTTTTGACTAAGAGAGCCCGAAAAAAGACATATTTTAAAATCTAATTTTTTGAGAGCCACACACACACACACACACACACACACACACATACACACACACACACACATATATATATATATATATATATATATATATATATATATATATATATATATATATATATATATTTGTGTGTGTGTGTGTGTGTGTCAAATGGGTGTTGTGATGCGCAAAGTGTGCTAGTTGTGGTCGTAGTAGTAGTGCTTGTCACCTCTCGCTTTCAACTAACACCGCTGGCTAGCAGCTTGCCTGTGAAAAGGGGAGCTGAGTGACTAAGTCTCTCCCTGCCAGTACATAGCCTCTCCACCATCAAGCCCCATGTAGTGCCTCCTCGCGGCGACACAAGGTAACTGAGTACCTTGCGGACTCACGCTGAACTACAGGGGACTCGGAGGAGGTTTGGCCCCCAGACATGCGGCATGCAGGCCCACCGGCGTGTGGACACGCCCTGATGCCCATGACCCAAATCCCCAACTATGGGTTAAATAGTCCCACTGCCTTGTGGATTCCCTTGGTTGGGAGAAGGCTTGGGAGTAAACCCTACAGAAATCCGGAGTGGAGCCCCTAAGGCAGTTGGTCTGAGGATTCCCCTACCTTCTGGCAACTCCTGCAGCTGCGCTGGTACCAAATTGTACTGGATCCTCCTTTCCTTTTGATGCTATCAGCGAGGCCGAGAGGGGGGACTTGACGTCTGGGAAGCACAAGTTCTCCATAGTTCTCGCCCAGGCTCGTAGCGCACTGGAGAGGACACTCCAGCGTTGATGCAAGACTTCGGCTCAACACGGGAAGTAGCAGTTACCGGTTAATAAGCTCATTCCGATTGGCGTAGGATACGGGCACCTGGGGCTACTTCCGACAGTGGGAGAGACCATCGTGTCTCACTGGACAGCTACCGCCCACTCCAAGCTGGGCAGCCCCCAGCCAGTAAGGTGCTGTCCCGCCACAGCTTGCCTGCCTTGCTGGGTGCGTAGGGCTTAGGGACTGACCATCTCGACAAGCAAGCTGTAAATTCTGCACCAGGCAAACAAAAACAGATAGAGACGAAGACTCCAGCTCTTCGAATAGCAAGCTGGAACGTACGGACTATGTGTCCTGGACTGACAAGTGATCTTCAGCAAATTGACGATGCCCGCAAGACTGCAGTCATCGACCATGAACTGACACGTCTGAATATCGACATTGCTTGTCTACAGGAAACCCACCTGGCTGACAGTGGTACCATCAAAGAGGCCAACTACACCTTCTACTGGCAGGTCCTGTCACAAGACAACCCGAGACTGCATGGTGTAGGGTTCGCTGTGAAGAACTCATTGACGATGGCGATTGAACCTGCTACCAGTGGATCAGAGAGAATCCTCACTTTACGCCTCTCTACAACTGCAGGTTTTGTAAATCTCCTCAGCATCTATGCACCAACACTCAGTTCCACCCCAGAGGCCAAGAACCAGTTTTACGAGGCTCTGGATGATACAATTTCAAGGATCCCCAGCACTGAAGGACTTTACCTACTAGGAGACTTCAATGCGAGAGTGGGTGCCGACTGTGACACCTGGCCTTCCTGCCTTGGGCACCATGGCATAGGCGACACAGACCACACCCTCGTTGGAAGCAGGATATGGCTGACAACAAAGAGGATCCATCACTCTAAAACTAAAGGCCTCCCACGCATCAACACCTGCTCCTCAAGGGATCCCCAGCGAATCCAACTGCTTCATGACACAGTCAAGGAGAAGTTGGATTTGCAGACTCCTGGCAAAGACATCAACAGCAAGTGGAGCTTCTTAAGCGATATTATCTACACAACAGCCCTCACCGCTTTTGGGAAAAAGGAGCGTCAGAGTGTAGACTGGTACGATGCTCACTGGGAGGAGATGCAGCCTGTGACAGAAGCCAAGAGGGAAGCCCTCCTAGCATACAAGCAAAACCCCAGCACTAGTACTCGGGACACCCTCAAAGCTGCACGAAACAAGGCCCAGCAGACAGCCCGCCGCTGTGCAAACGACTTCTGGCTGAACCTCTGCAGCAAGATCCAGATGGCAGCTGACACTGGCAACGCAATGGCCATGTACAATGGCATCAAGACAGCTGCTGGCCCAATTACAATTAAGACTGCACCCCTCAAGACCAAGACCGGGGAGGTGATCACGGACCAAGGTAAGCAGCTTGAACGCTGGGTGGAACATTGCCTGGAGCTGTACACAACCAAGAATGTGGTGACCGATGCAGCATTAAATGCCCTACCAAACTTACCTGTCAGGGAGGATCTGGCTTACCTGCCTTCAGTGGACGAACTGGGCAAAGCCATTCATTGTCTGGCCTGTGGAAAAGCCCCTGGAAAGGATGGCATCCCCCCTGAAGTCTTGAAGAGTGGCAAGCCAGCACTCTTGCAGCACCTCCATGAGCTGCTGTGCTTATGCTGGAAGGAAGGGTTCATCCCCCAGGATATGTGCGATGCAAACATTGTAACCCTCTACAAAAACAAGGGTGACCGCAGTGACTGTAACAGCTACCGTGGCATCTCCCTCCTTAGCATCATAGGGAAAGTCTTTGCTCGTGTTGTCCTTACTCGCCTTCAGATTCTTGCTTCCCGGGTGTACCCAGAATCGCAGTGTGGTTTCAGGGCAGGCCGATCCACAGTCAATACGATCTTCTCACTTCGTCAACTGCAAGGGAAGTGTCGGGAGCAGCAGAAGCCCCTGAACATTGCTTTCATAGACCTGACTAAAGCATTCGACCTGGTCAGCAGAAGCGGACTCTTCAGCCTCCTGCAGAAGATTGGATGTCCTCAAAGGTTACTTCAACTCGTGACCTCCTTTCACGAGGACATGCACAGCACAGTCTGCTTCAATGGTGGGACTTCTGCAGTTTTTCCAGTGAGCAGTGGTGTGAAGCAAGGCTGCGTCCTAGCTCCGACACTCTTTGGGATATTCTTCTCGATGCTTCTTCAGTATGCCTTCTCTGACAGTGAGGAAGGGATCCATATCCACACCAGGTCAGATGGAAAATTGTTTAACATATCTCGACTGCGCGCAAAGACGAAGGTGAGGCAGGTCCTCATCCGCGAGATGCTGTTCGTGGATGACGCTGCACTGACGTCCCACACTGAGGCTGGTCTTCAAGAGCTAGTCAATCGCCTGTTCTATGCCTGTAATGAATTTGGACTGACCATCAGCCTGAAGAAGACAAACATCCTGGCCCAGGGCACAAACACAGTCCCAAACATCAACATAAATAACACGCAGCTTGAGGTCGTGGACTCCTTCACCTACCTGGGATCCACTATCACCAACACTCTCTCGCTTGACACAGAGATCTCATGCAGAATCGGGAAAGCCGGCGCAGTGATGTCCAAACTGAACAAGCGTATATGGAGTAATACCCAGCTAACAGAGAACACCAAGCTGTGTGTCTATCAGGCCTGTGTACTCAGCACACTCCTTTATGGCAGTGAGGCCTGGTCCACGTACGCTGGTCAGGAAAAGCGGCTCAACAGCTTCCACCTTCGCTGTCTCAGGCGTCTGCTCCATATAAAATGGCAAGACACCAACACCGAGGTACTACAGCGTGCTCGCATGCCAAGTCTGCTCGCACTGCTGAGCCAGAGACGACTTAGGTGGTTGGGTCACGTACGGCGAATGGACGAGGGGCGCATCCCTAAAGACATGTTGTATGGAGAGCTGATTGAGGGCTCCCGCTGCACTGGAAGACCACAGCTTCGGTACAAGGACGTGTGCAAGCGGGACATGAAATTATCTGGCATCGACATAAACACCTGGTAAGGCACTGCTGAAACACGTCAGCTCTGGAAGACCACTGTCAACGAGGGTATCAACAAAGCTGAAACCAACAGAATAAACAAGCTAGCTGAGAAAAGAGCAAAGAGCAAAGAAAGGGTAGCCCCCATGGCTCCTCAAAGCCCTTTCATGTGCAATAATCGTTAAGAAACTGTCACTCTAGGGTGGGCCTTTAC